>ML805360.1:136478-265442 GCA_009831015.1 Picea engelmannii | reverse complement strand
TGGATGCTTTTACTTCTTCATGGATGTTCATTGCTAGGGTTTTTATGGATGAAAAATTTCTTGAGTAAGTGGTCTCACTTTATATTGTGGTTTTGTTTATGAATGAATATAAGTGTAATGATGCTTCTCTAGTAATGGTTGTGCATTCTCTTGGTTTTTTCTTGAACAAACCCTTGTCAATTTTTTTGGAAGGCTACTAATGAATAACCTTCCCTTGAGTTATTTTTGTAGACCTAGTAAGATACTAGGAGGATCTTCTAGGTTAGTAGTGAACAACCCTAGATATCACCCTACATCCACTTATATCTCTTCAAATGAGTCCTTGATTGACCCCATATGCCCCCCCAAAAAGTAGGCTCTAGTCTTCTCTCAATAATCAATCACAAAAATCAAAAGTCAATATTTGTTTTACTTTTTAGGGTTAGATTTGGGTTTTATAACAATAATATATTCATTTTTAGCCATAAAAGACTTAGACGTTTTGGTATTCATTCATATATTTGACTTAACAATCATATTTAGACCCTAAATTGTCTTGTTGATTTATTATTTCAAACTAATTAGGGCTGGACGTCTAGGGTTTTAGGGCTGCTATATGCATTTGCAATTTCAGATTTTGTTGGTTGATAAACCCTAATTCTATTGATTGCTTTAGCCCCATTTTTATCACCATCTTCCTTTCAAGTTTTACAACAACCAACATTTTTTTCTTCTTTTGTAGTGTTTGTGGGTCCTCTAGTGTCAAAAATTGATTTGATAGGCCTTTTAATTTTCCCTAGATCCTCATTCACTAAAATCTGGAAATTGCACAAACTTACCACCTTGTCCTTACCTTGATTATCTTATTCTATTGATGGTAGATTGAGTAGTTATATGGGAGGCCTTAGACTTGATTGTTTCTTGCCTAGGGATTCCTTGAGATACTAGAGAAGCCTCCATTGTGTTGGATTTAATCCTTCACTAAAATGAGGAAGTTGTTGCCTAGGTGACAATGGTGACATCTTTTAATATTCCACCAATCTTGATACCTTGTGAAGGCTTTGCACCGGGGTGCTAGATTGTGTAGTAACATGGACAACGATGATAATTTGAGAGTTCATGCTTCTCCCATCTTCTCCACACTATCGAGGGAATGAAGGGTCACATTCCATTGGAGATGTAGCCTAGCACATCCCACTCTAAAAGAGAGAGTAGTGACACGGTTGATGAATTCATACTACTTCATCGTATTCAAATGCTGATATTCTATGTACATTAATATGTTTTATATTCTTATACAAGCCCTATTACTTGGTCTAATTATGTTATTGGGTATGGATGCACTACTCTATGTCGATCTTGATGTCAAACTGGTTGAATTTATCAATCGAAGGGCTACATGGCGACTATTGCATATAGATAGGTTGCTATTTTCTCTTCTAGCGTGAATCCACAAGCATTTTACCATGTTACTAGAATTATCATTATACCAAGAATCAGGCAACACATAGCCTATTGGGGAGGGATCATCCATTCCTAAAATATCCATGAATTCCCCAATGAAAACTGTCACTGGAGGGCACTTCCTGCTTCCAAAAATGGGATTAGGCCTTTTCACTCCAACAAATTGAGATTTCGTTGCAAAGCTGGATTCATTCATCTTCGATAAGAAGAGGAAACAAATAGTAAGAGAAACAAATAAAAAACTCAAATGACAGGTAATCCCAAAACTTACAGTATCATTATACCATGTTAGTAGATTTATAGGAATTAATATTATAATTCATGATTTTTAGAAATATCTCTCTCAATCATTTAATGGTTTATATAGATAATGACATATGCATTGGCGGGCTATATCTTAGTTGCATGAAAGGAATTTTGGATAAATGTTTTTACAATTATGTAAACCTTTGAAACATGTTCTAATTTCATTGCCATTCGTATCACCTATATGAAATTGCATGATTAAAACAACCAACCTATCAAATAGGCCTCGATTATATAATGTAAATAAATAAAAAATGTTTGTATAAGTGATGAAGACTCTTTGTCAAACTGACACAGTCTGAGAGCAGTGGGCGTCTGTGTAGGGTGAGGGGAAACTGAATGTTAGGAGGTTCTATGAAAAACATTCCATTTGTTTAGAAAACCAATAAAGCTACTGGCAAATCCTCATCGTAGCATATAAGCAGGTTGTATATTTAACAGTCGAACAGGTCGCAATTGTCAAATAGTCCAATATACCTGCCAATAGACATAGATCAAAGTCAATTGTTGACTTCGGTTGACTTTGATCCATGCTTATTGGATGGATGGATCAATTAACATAGAAATTCTAATATATTTAGATAGCATGGGAGACCAAAGTCAATCATTGATTTTCATTGACTTTTGACTTTTGACTTTGATCCATGTTTATGTTTATTGGATGGAAGAAATTTGCAATCCACACATAAGAATTCTAATATATATAAATAATTTGAGAAACCAAAGTCAATTATTAACTTCGTTGACTTTGGTCCATGTCTATTGGATAAACAGAATCTGCAATGTCAATCATTAACTTCGTTGACTTTGGTCCATGCCTGTTGGTTGAACAGAATCTGCAATGGACATAAAGATTCCAATATATCTAGATAACTGTCACAATCCAGAGAGCGAAAGTCAACCGTTGAATTCCGTTGACTTTGGTCCATGCCTATTGGATGGACGGAACCTGCAATTTGATTCCAATATATCTAGATAGCCGTCACAATCCAGGGGTTCACGATTCTTCCATATTCTCTGCACCGTCAGTTGCTAGGGATTCCACGTAAATTGTCTTGAGCTTCTTCTGTGCTTGGTTGATCAGTGAAATGAGGGAGGTAATATCGATGGAATGACGGGCCGCATTCCATTGGAGGTGTAACCTGGCACATCCCACTTTGAAAGAGAGCGTAGCGACATTGTTGATGATTTCATGCTACTTCATGGTATTCTATGTAATTGATCTATTTTATATGCTTACACAACCCCTTGTACTTGGTCTAATTCTGTTATTGGGTAAGGATGCAATGCTTCGAGTCTGGCCGAATGCCAATCTAGATGAACTTCTCGGTTGAGGGGATGCATGGAGACCATTGCACATAGATAGATAATATCATATCATATCACTGGATTCCTTGTCAAGTCACTCACCAGTGCAAGTGTAGCAGGTCAGAAGGAATCCAACTTGTAGAAAAATATCATATCAGAAGATGAAGATGGTGCTGCAAGGAATAATGAGCTTTGAGGGGATCAAACATAGGATATTTTTGAGGTGTGCAAGTCTATATGGAGATCAACTCAGACATCATCGTGTTGTTGGAGTTAAAAGACTGATTCAAGAATTCCTTGCAAAAATGGAGGAAAGAATTTAGACGAATCATAATTTGAATTGTAAAGTGGAGTAGGAACTAAGGGAACCTATTTGGGATTGCGAGAGTAGTTTGTATGATTCCTTTGAGAGTCGAGTACATTATCTTGGCAACTAAATCGATCCATAGTTGTAGCATCCACGCTGTCCTGTCACACCAACAATATCATTTAATTCGTGGGATCTGGATTTTGTCGATGCCGCACTATGTCTCTACTAAAAGCACCACCACCAGTACTGAATACCAATATTCCCCACTTAATGTGGTGTTGAGCTATCAACAACCCCTTATATTATTTTTTACTCCATGGAAGCAAAGCAAAGTAGCTTGGGGGCCTTCACTTATTTTGGATCTCTGAACCTTCATAAACATTAATGTACATTGTCTTCTTTTAGTTTTGTTTATGGAGCTTGTCTTGTTTTTTCTCTCTTTAATCTCACTAGGCTCCCAAAGGCTTGATTTAATATTTCCCTCAACTTTATAGCAATTTGTTTTTCTCCTTTAGAACTTCTTCCAAAACTTGCGCTAAACTTTGTTTTTTTGGGTCTTATAAAAAATTGCTTGCTTGCGCTGTATCACACTCAAACTTACTTTGTTCATGACACAACATGTATCGCACCTCAACCTTTTTGGGTTGCAATATGTCACATTGATCCAAATTTGTCTTTATCACAACAAAGGGAAATTTCCAAGAGAACTCCTTTGCATCCACCTTGTCATCGCATCCTTCAAATCTTTCTTTCCTTGTGATGTATCACATGGGACAAAACTTTCTACTTGCATGAGACATTGCATAGACCCAAAGTTTCCTTCTCTTGGTGTATCACAATTTTTTTTTTATTTGTGTGATGTATCACATGGACCAAAACTTTCATCTTGTGTGACATATCACTTAGAAAATCACTCTTGGTGTGAGACATTGCATGAGACGAAGTATATATCCTTTGCAACATATCACACTAAAATAATTTTTGTGCGATATGTCGTACTTCCTCAAAATTTTCTTCACTTCGACAAACTTGTTATTGCATCAGAACAAAGTTTGTTTTTGTGTGAAACACCAATGCAACCCACGATGTGATCAATTTTGAACTTTTTAAAAGGGTTTTTATTGCAAAAAAATGTCTCTTTTAAAAATTATATAACCACTGCTCAACTCACTTTCCCTTCACCTTTCTCACGTTAACACTTGTCTTTGTGTCCTTGAGCCTTCGCATGCACTATGATCTGACCCAAATGATCACATGGAGAACCACTAACCGCCAACTAACATTTGCTAGGTACACACTCGTCCCAAGAGTTTAGGTTTGTTTGTTTGCATTAGTTTCAATGAATTTTTTTCTTTTAAAAATGAATCCACCAGGCTAATAGATATTCTATACCTATCTACCAAATCTCTTACATGGCTCAACTGAGAATTTTTCTCCTAACCGCTAAAATGCCTCCCACCGGCAGGCTAAATTTCTCATTCACAACCTCAATTGATACGATTTTGATCCCCATGTTCACCCCTCCTATCACACCCCTGCTATCTATATATTATCCAAACTTCATCACATATTCCATTTCTTCCATTGAACCATGATTAGGGTATCACATTGTATGATTAGGGTATCACATTGTGTGGATCAAGGATGAAATTTGATGTGTGGATTGCTCGTCACGAGGAAATCTAGCCATCGAATAATTATAAAAGTCACATTTAAAGAGCATTGCGATGCAATTTAATTATAAAAGTCACATTTAAAGAGCATTGAGATGCAATTTAATTATAAAAGTCACAGTTAAATGGTGGCATTGATTCAATGTCCCAACTTTGGTCATACATTTCTCTCTATGCTCAATTTTCAAATAGGCCGTTAGGGGTGCCATCCATTGAACGTTTCAAGCGCCCCTCCAACTATTAACACATAATACTAACTTGACACAGGGACCATAGAGTGCATAGAAAAGGAGAGTCTTTTTTTTTTTTTTTAAATAAGGGATTAATAAAAAAATCATGAAGCTTTTTCAAGGCTTGAATGGTCAACATAGCCAACTTATCGGGTGCAAAACCTTACCACCCTATATTCCTGAGGGAAATTGCACAATATCATTAGTGGGATTCTTTTTCCTCCCTCCTATTATCATTATCTTTGAAAGTGTCACCAATAGAGATTATTTGTTTTCACAGGACCTTCCAATGGTATTTTGTGTTTATAGTATAGAAATCCATTAATAATATATAAGATAATTGTTGAATCCTCACTATTTCTCTCCATAGGCATTTATTTTTAAGGACAAAAAATGTTGATATCTGATGTTGCCGACATGGGTGAAGTGAAGGATCTAGACATGGTATTTAGGAGAACCATAAAAGGAAAATAGACTATGATTGAAGTAATATTAGATAAAGAGGAGAATATAGAGTTAGAGGCAAAAGTTGGTACTTCATGCCCAATTTATGATGGCACTTTCTATTGCATGGTTTACAAATGTGGGGAAATATATCAGATGTTCCAACAAGACACATATTCAATATTACTACCCCTCCATGGAGATATTGACCTAGATGATGGTGTTTATCAAATGATAAAGTGTTCTTCGTTACACAAGGTAGCTACACACTCTCTCATGTTCCCATGTGTAAAGGCCATTTCATGGATCATCTACCAAGCAGATGTAGACAACATAATAATCAAGGACACTTAAGGTAAATGCATCTCATCATTCCAGAATTTTGTCAACCACACATGTTATAAGATCCCTATAGAATAGGTGGAACTCACTAATGAATGGATGCTATATTTTCCTTATGACTATAGAAAAATCATAAAAAATTGGTGGGTGTCATAGGAAAATTTCAATGTGAGGAAAGCAAGGAATTATCCCATGAAGATGATAAAGACCGCTTATAAATTTGATGTAGCTCTCCTGTTCCGACTCTATGGGGAGGAAGATGCCATGAACTTCAAGGAGTCATGGGTTCCTTTGATGCACGATATTGCTAAGTCTAGAACTATATTTAATTGGGATTCCATCCTCTTTATCGCTTTGGAGGAGGCCATATCAACAACTAAGTGCACAGTGCTAGGGAAACATCCCGTGTTTCATGTTTTCTTATCTACTAGATGTTGTTTTTTTAGTACATTCCTTCCCTGGTATGGGATATGTTACCCCCTCTCATGTAGGGGTAACTAGAGGAGATCATTATTCATGATCCACATTGCAGATAGTGATTTCAGAGATGATGAGAAACATTCTCCATAGACAAAAACCCATTAGATGCCTCTTCCTAATTATTGCTCAGCTCATTCACTTGGTCAACATGTTCATTCGATGATGGTGGTCCAACACACATGAGGTACATTAGCCATTGTTTCATATGAAATGTTACATTTAATGTATTGGGAATTTAGGTAAGGATCATGGGTTGAAGTCAAATAATGAATCATGATACTTGGAAGTTATGCTTTTTTCCTTGTTTCACTTTGGTGGCCATCATATGTATTCTATTCAAGTGTTGTCACTCTTGGTGAAAGGGGTACTACTGGGAGGCATTGATATGGGTAATGTACATGTACCTTTCCATACTTAACACTTTCCATCTATATTCCTCCCATTGTCCTATATTTTGGGAGTGGCTATTACAAGTATCCCAAAAATGTTTGTACTTTATTCTCCTATGAGAAGAAGGGACTTGAATACTTGAGGTTGACACAGGTGTAAGAAAGAATGAAAAGAACATGTTTTAAATCCAAAATTCAAAAGAACAATAAAGGGATATGAATGATAAATAAAAAAATGAGTAAGCTTGAGCTCTACCCCCTTGCTATGGGGCCATCACCCCAAGTCCTAATCCACCAAATGCATATCCAAAGAAAGGACTTAGTTGTATATCATGATGTAACAAATGAATAAACTTGATTGGGGGCTTGCAAAGAAAAACAATGAATATTAAAAGGCAAGATAGGGGTGGAAAAAAATGGTGTCAAGGAAAGGGTAACTCAATGCATTAAGTGCTCCCTCAACAAAGGTGCCCATGGAGATGAACTTCACACATGGCCTTGCATATCAATGACACCATGACCATGAAGTAAACCTTAGATCATACCATTCATCCACACTTACACTTTGATGGGTTTATTTGGAAATACTCCTCCACTTAGGTACTGACACACCTAATAGGGTTCTATGATGGTCCTCCCATACCTAAACTTGGAAAATTGCATAAAGTCATAAGCTAGTGTGAATTTTCATGAAGATACCTAATGTGAACTACTTACATGGATTTTACATTAAAATGTGACTCATTTTTATGATTCTAATGACTCTTGTATCCATGATGGTTGCTCTCACTTGATTCTTTGAGCCATTTTTTGATGATGATGCACTTGGAGGATGATGTGATGATTATCCCACACTTTATGAAGGATGTTTCACATTTCATGGAGGTCGTTAGAGATTTGATGATGAGCATTGGGATACATGATGCCTTGGCATGTGTCTTGATACCCTTAGACACATATTGGACCTTAGATGTTTCACCTGGGAGATAGGATATTGCACCATGATCCTGACATGTCATTAAGAGAGCAGGGAGCCCCCAACCATGAAAATACCCTTGATGATGTTGAGGTTTGGTTTGATGATATTACTTATGTTGATGATAGTACACCTCTTGGGAGGGTTATTGGATCATTTTATCTTGATGATGTCATACCCTAGCTTGAAGATGTTGCATATTTGGAGATGGTGTCACACTTGAGGATGATGTGACACTTGATTGATCTAACCTAGCACTTGGATGATGCATTGGCACTTTTTTTGATGAGGAGATGTGACCTTCTTGAAGAGGTGGCATGACTTTTGATGATGCTTTGCACCTTTTTGGGAGAGACATGAATTTTGGAGCCTTTGTACCCCATTTAAATATGACGTCACCCTCCTTGAGACTTCTACACTCACACATGTGATGTTTTGAAGGATGTTTTCATATGTTAGCATTGAATCATTGTTTTAGAGGCATTTTTGGGGTGTCAACCTAGACCTATCCACCTTGTATCATGGATATTTTATGTTTTTTAAGGGATTTTAGTGGTTATTAGCTAAATGAGGGAAAGTTCTTTTTTTCCTCATACAAATAGAACAAGTTACCCCTCATTTGAGATCATTGCTACTTGTGGAGGATTATTAATACTTGTGGAGGATTATTACTACTTGTCTCTTCTATATTTTCTCTTTTGCTATGGATGACTAGCTCATGCGACTTCTAGGAGAGATGATATTTGGATGATTTTTCATGTTTTGATGGATGATTTCATGGTTATGGTTTCATGGATGATTATTGATTTACCTAGTAAGTGCTCTTTGTAAATCTTTGTTGATTTATTGATGAATGTATTAAGTGTGAATGTTATTATCAAAGTGGTGATAGTGCATTTCCATTGTATATTTATTGAATAGATCTTATATTGTAAACCCTAACAAGACTTGTAGCATACTACTTTTCCTTGATATCATTTGTTTTAAGCTTGTCAAAGGACATAAGACAATTTCTAGGGTTTGTAGTGGACTACCCTAGTAGTTTTCCTATATGATATCCTTCTAAGGTTTGTAGTGGACTACCTTAGGGTTTATCCAATATACACCCTTGATCTCATCTTCTAAAAGGTCAATAAAGGATATAGGATGACTTCTTAGGGTTTGTAGTGGACTACCCTAGTTTCCTTTCTATAGGATAGATACCTAGAGTTTGTAGTGGACTACTCTAGGGTTTTATGCTTAGGTTATTTCCTTCACCTTTTGTCTCCAAGGAATTTCATAGTTTGACTCCATATAACCAAGAGGGATAGTTGAAACTAGTATTCCTCCCTTGTAGTGAGTTTTAAACCCTAAATTCACCTTTTCTTTTGTTTCTCTAGGGTTAAATTAGGGTTTGTGTCAATTTACTTTAATTTTCAGCCGTAAATGCACTTGATGTCTAGGGTGCAATTGGTGAATCATATTCAAAGTGTATCTTGCTATAATTCATTGCATCACTGGTTCAATTTTCAACCCCTTAGGGTTTTATGTCTTGCATTATTTAGAGTTGTTATATTCCATTTACATTTCAAAAAGTGATTGTAGCTAAACCCTAGTTTAACTTTTATATTTAAGCTCTAGTTTCATTAATTTCTTACTTGTTTAGAGGGATTATTTATTGCTACTTCCATAACTTTATATATTGCTAATTTCATTGTCTTTTACACAATGTTTTCAATAGCTATAGATTTTCTTTTGATTTGTAGTGTTTGGGATACCTCTTTGACCTATTTTAACTTGCTAAGCATCCTTAATTGTCTTAGATGCCACCTAGACACAAATATGGAAATTTCTTTATTAAACCACCTTATACTTACCTTGAGGCCCTTTGATCTAGTGGTGGTGTGTTTGAGTAACCAATATAGGAGGCCATAGACTTGATTCCATATTACTATATGATTCTTTGAGGTTTCTAGGGAATCCTCCCTTGTGTTGGATCTCATCCTTCAATAAAACAAGGGAAGTGATTGCTAAGGTGACAGTGGTAACACTTCCATGTTACACTTGTCTTAGCCCTTGTGAAAGTATTTGCACTAGGGTGATAGATATCGTAATACCATGGTAGAAATGACAGCCAAGTGATCCTCTTATTCATCTATATTGCTAGGATATCTGGGAACACACATATCACATCCAATATCATAAGATTTGTGAACACTTCATGAGTCCTTTATATAAATTGCTATTTTGTTCTCTAGCTCCGTGTATGTTACACATCAAAATTCCACACTTAAGTATCTCACCCTAAGTGTCACAAGTGTCGTAAAAGTGTCGTATGCACCTTGGTAAGTGTTGCAAGTGTCGTATGCACCTTACTAAGCACACATGTACTTTTCTATGTTTTTTAACCCCTTGAAACCATCAAATAACATTTTCCATGATCCCTAAGTCATATTGGAGGAAGAAACCGATCATTTCAAGGCCAAAAACACACTTTTTATTTGGAAGATCGACCATGTTGGGCATTTTTGAAGGGCAGCGACCCCCTTACCTTATTTAGGGAGTGATATAGAGCTCTGTCTCTAACTATAGGGGAGCTCTACTTTTGGCTGAGGAAAATTTTGGATCTCCCACCTTTTACTAAGGGGCCAACTCTTCGAGATGAGGTTGGTTTGGATTGAATACTATCCTATGACACTATCCTAGGATCAAATCCTAACCTAAGGATCCAAATCCTCAACTAATTCCCAAATATACTCATGGTGGTTAAGCCTCTCAAATCTTATAAATGGAGGCCTTTCCAAGGTGAAAAGGGAGTAAGATATTGGAGCATATCAAACCTCTGATCCTAAAAAAGAGAAATCATCAAGACATTGTTATTTTGATTGTGGATCTTTCGAGCAAGGGTTGGACGAGGAGGACTTGGAGAGGCCGCTGCAACACCATATGAAGATTGCAATTTTTGCGTTCTAAGTTCTCATTAATATACTTGGCCTATTTCCTTCAAGTGTATGTTTACATGTGCTTGTCTATGGTTGTCTTAAACTGCATAGATGAATATATTTTGTCTAATCCATTAGAGTAGGAGATAGTCATTTGTCTTGTGCTGTCCATTGCAGGTACTAATTTGCGTTGAGAGTTAGATTGAGCTTGCGGATTAGAGTGGCTAGGACAAACATCATAAATGAGGTACAACACACTTTCCCTCCTTCTCTCTTTTTCGATGGACAATATGAATTTATAGGAATGGTAGTGTCCAAATGAAACTTTATGTCTTGGTATAGGGGTTAGTAATCCAGTGGAAAGTTCACCTATTCGTAGGGGAATATTTTCGTAACAATGTTTGTTAGAGAAATCTATGTAGGTAGTAAGTAAAGTCGAATATTGTTATGTGATAGAGCATGGAACATATATACAGATTTATGGGGCCACAAAAGCTCCAAATTTACTCCCAAAATTCATAATAGATAAGCTAGTTTTACAGGAAGTGGCATATTATAATTTGGTTCATGGATTTGAGGTAGCTATAGCCTAGGATAAAAAACTACCTTAGCCCAAAAATCCATTTAATATAGAATATTACATTTTCAAGGATTCCATAGAAGCAAAGGAATAAGAAGACACATTGAATACTTTCCATCTTGATGAGGAAAGATTCCATAGGCACAAACTTGTGGGCATCATTTTCCAACACTATAGAATATGCAAGTACAAATGGTCATACTAGAGTGAGACCCATCGAGAAGAAAATATGTACGTAAGAGTAAGAAATTATGATGAAATCATTTTTAGGATGGGAGGTAGCTCTAAACTAAAGAAGGACATATTAGAAAAGGAGTGTCAAGAGAAATAAAGGGTTGAGAAGGAAGTTACAACCAAATAAACAACTCAAAAGGAGAGAATAGAGAAAGAAGTTGTAGCCAAGGAAGCAACTGAAAAAAAAGAAAAAAAGAAAAAAAAAGATTAAAAAATGAAGTTGAAGCACTAAGACCTCAACATGAATAAGAAGTTGCAACCAAGGAAGTGGAGGAAGAATAAAAAGGAAAATAGGAAGCTAAATCACTGAGGCTCTAATATTAAGAGGAAGACAAAAATGAACAAGAAGATGGAGAAATGAGGAAGAGATAAGATGAACATGAATGGGAACAAGAGAGAATCAGAAAGGAATAGGAAGAAAAGTTGAATAAAGATGAATAATAAAGACAAAAGAAGGAAGAATAAGAAAATAAGGCCCAAGTAGAAGCCCAAGACACTGATACCATGAACATTGGGCCACCAGAGTCCACCTCAAGCACCACTCTAACCATAGGTTATTTTCCTATGGGAGATATAGGATGAGGAGAACTCACCCCCTCTATGTTTGATAGTGTAGCCAATATTAATTCCTTCATTTTTAATAAGGACAAAAGAAGATTTGTGAGGAAAAATCACAAGAGACTTTCCATCCTAGGTGCTCTAGTGTTCTCTATTACCAAAAAACCACCACTCATTATGGACACCATGAAAGACCCCATATCTTTAGTGTTAATTGGAGAAATATTTACATAGGCCTTTGAACAAAACAATAGAAACATGACTAAAGAAATTGAAGAATATAAAACAAGGATCATAGACCTTGAGGTTGAAGTAATACATTACAAAGTGGATGAGAAAATCATCCTTGAGTTTAAATCTTGTGTTAATGAAGTACAAGAGGAGATAAGAACTACTCTGAAACAATTATACACTATCTTGAAAGAATTCCATGCCCTGTCCACATAGCTATTGACATTATCATACATAGTCAAAACCAAGAAACTAGAGTTATAGGGAATTTGTTTAAGCATGGATGAGCTAAAGAGATGGTAGGAGGATAATCGAGACACACCTCTAGTTCTTTTGAGGGCGAGGGAAAAATAAAACTAGATCAATTATGTAGTGTTATCCAACTAAGAGTAAGTAGGAATAAAGATGGAAAAAGACATATTTGATTCAATAGGTAAGTACACACATGTTTGCACTATTGTAGAGAAGTGTGGAATGCATACTTCCAAGATATGTTGAAGGTTGAGTGTAATTTTTATTGAGGCCATAATGTGTAATGTGTAAAGTTATAAAGGAAAAAACCAAGGAAGTCCAAAGGTTGTAATTTCCATTGGGAAGTCACCAACTACCAAGAAAAAATTGCAACTCATTATCTATATATGACCAAGAACACCTAGATGAAGGGGCTCTTGCTTTTTGTATTTTTGAGAATTTTAATGAGAAGAAGCCCTTAGGGCCAATTTTTGAGGAGTAATTGGACTTGTATTCTATCTTGCTATGAACTTCTTACAACATTTGTATTGTCATTTTCAGTACTGTAAGGATATACTGTTCACATGATGACTACTCTCCTGTGAACTTTATAACTTTACTTTTATGTTGATTCTATGATATTGTTGTTTTGAGTTGATAAATAGTTTTTTATGAATAACTTGATGATTCAAACAAATATGTTCAATAATACTATTCATTATTTATGAATTTATGCTTTTCTTTAACAACTAACTATTTTGGAAGTGTAAATAGTGATTTGTGGTTTGACCATCTATTTCCTTTATTAGCTTGCTTCTATCTAGGATATTTTAGATTGATTTTCTTTATGCACTTAACTTGATTTCATATTTCACATTGAATTGTCATTCTCCATCACTACACCCCATCAATTTTAGTAATGAATGTTGGGCCAAAATTTGGATGAGTCTCCTGTCCAAAATGGTGTGAGATCTAATTGATATTTTATACTAGGAAGTACCCCTATGTTTTTCTTACATCAACAAAAAATGATCTAGAAGGAGGGCCTAAGTTGTATGGCTGGTAGGATTTTACCCAAGTTTGATCCTAACAAGTCATGTGTTCTAGAGAATGATATAAATAATTACTACCTCACTGTAAGGCTTATGAATGTTAAGGATGAGGATATGGTTTGTAGGATTTTCCCTCACACTTTTGAAAATAAAGTGTCTACCTAGCATTATAATTTTCCAACTATCTCTATCAGGGGATGGGATGATTTTGAAAGGAATTCCTTAATAAATGTGGTGAAGAGAAAACTCTTTCTACCCTTATGAAAGAACTTATAGCTATAAAAATGGAAAATAAGGAAAACATTAAACATTTTAATCAAAGATTCACCACCATCCTCAACAAATTCCCAACTAATGCTCAACAATTGAAGTAGTAGTAGTGAAATATTACACATCGACCTTACACACCTCCATTGCCATGTTTGTCAAAAGAGTCGGTAAAACCAATTTATCTAAAAAATTCAAAGAGGCCAAGAATGTAGAAAAATGAATTATCACATTGGGAGGAAACCTGGGAGGTGAAGACAATAAATCTTAAACTACAGGGTATAAACCTCTTTTATTAACCAAGCCTACAACAAAAGAATCCATCGACTCAAAGGGTGTTTTTAATTTGGTCAAGGAATTATACAATGAAGTCGTTGATCTTGCAAATAACTTTGGGGAAGGGATATCAAATCATAAACTATTTAGAACCTTACACATGAAAGGAAATAACCCGCCTAAGCCTTTAGAAGCCTCAAACATGAATTTAAATATGGAGGAAGTTGGGATGGATCACATGTGCACATATCATCAGGCTAATAATTCTAAGAAGAATTGTCCATAGTGGATTAATTTCATGGCTTTGATCATTAATCAACTAATTGACAAATAGTCTCTTTCTAACCAGTCAACCCTAGAGGCCAAGACTAGATAATCTAAAAAACAAGGAGACAAAACTGAAGAATTTTCCTCGTTTCTTTGGGACTAGGTAATAAATTCTGATAATGAAGCAATAGGAGAGGCATTCCTAGGAGATATGTAGGCCAACCAAGATACCCTAAACATATTTAGTTTGAGAAACAAAGGACCTATGTCCAATGCTACTCTTCCCGCTAAAACAACCCCAGTTGCCAAGAATGTCACACCCCTTACCCCATCCCACAGTCAAACTTCCACCTCTCAGTGAAAATCCACACTTAGCACTTCTCAAGTAGCCAAGACCTTGGAAAGAACTCTAACCATGTAACCCATGGAATAGTTACATTGAATACATGAAGAAGACAAAATCTAATGTTTCAATGTATGAAATCTATACTTTACCACAACAAAGAGATTTACTCTTTAATACATTTAAATCTCTTCCCCATTCACAACAGAAAAACATTGTTTCTCTTGAAAACAAGTCCAAAATCACATATAACAAATAGGAGGGTAAATATGCACTTAAGGATAATATTAATGTAGAAAGTATAGGTGCACACTCTAAATCATAAACTCCTCCTTTCTTTCTAACCTTTGAGATCTACAATTACAATGTTCATTTCTAATTGGTAGATTCAAGACCATCCTCTAGTATGATGCCTTACTCTACCTACCAAAGGATAGATGTCATTCCTTATAAATGCACAACTAGGAGAAATCAATTGGATAGATATAATGTGAAGGTTATAGGAGAATTATAATATGTCATGATCAAACTAGCATAAGACCCTAGGGTTTGTCAGGTTGTTGCCATTGTAGTTGTTGATATTCCTAAATCATATGGTTTACTATTGAGCACAGATTGGTATCAAAATCTCTAGGGTCATTTTACCATTGATTGGTCCCACTTGTGGTTTCCTTGCAAGGGACAAAAAAATCAGATCAGAGTGGACAATAAATCCCACATGAATAGTGTTGTCACAAAGTTGGAAGGTCAAAATGACTGATCAAATTTCCTCATTTCATGTTGGGAAATTGCTTTTTGAAAATTGACTATGGGTGTTACGTATCTTAGAAATCATCCATGCAAGTAGATGCATAGTATGAACTCTTTCATTGCCCCCAGAATAATGCAAATGACTATACATTAGTAGAAGTAGCTAGTACAATTTCCAATAACTTAGATGTAGGTACTAACATTTGGACCCTATTTCATGATGCCTCTAGGTCAGTAGAAGGAGCTTGGGAAGGTTGTATCCCGTTAGATCTACTTAAGCTAAACAATCTAATCTTTTTTTTATTATTATAATTCAAATGCACCAACAACGCTATTGAATACAAGGCCTTGGTTCAAGGTTTGACGAAATCCATTGACCTCAAGGTAAAATGTTTAAAGGTTTTTGGTGATTCAAAAATTATTGTCAGACAAGTAAATAATTCGATACACTGTCTATTCGTGCATTTAAAAGGATACCAATCAGAAGTATGGAAGTTAATAGATAATTTTGAAGCATTCAATATTACTTCTATTCTTCATTCACAAAAAAATACTGCAGATACTCTAGCTAATGCAATGCTAAGATTTTCCACGTTAAATAAATTTTTTTCTATTGAATTACTTTTCAGGCCTTCAATACTAGATAACATCATGATATGGAGGGTGTTCAATGATGATTAATGGATCACATAATCCTAAATAATGATGGCACCTTAGAGGATGCTTTAGTTGATGAAAATGAACATGAAAAGGCTATATAGAAGTGCAAGAACAAGTTAGATAACTTTAGAGTTAATCTATTTCTAATAGGAGTACTAACTTTGGAAAATATATTTGATCTACAATCAAAATTTTGATTTTTTGTCAATGTGAAAACAAATAGTTCTTCCATGATGCACACATTGATAACCTTGGGTACCCAAGATAACAATAAGTTCATCAACGTGGGAACATACTGCACTGAAACAAAAAATCAAACCTTCCTCCATATTTCATGAAGTGTAGAGACATATTTTCTTGGAATTATGAGGACCTCAAGATGTATGACACCTAAATCATCCGACATGTCATACGATCAAAGAAGGTGCAAATCCTTTTAATTACAAGCCGCATAAGGTGCATCCAATATTAGAGACAATAATATAGAAGGAACTGAAGAAGATTCTTGACACCAAGATCATATTCAAAGTTCTCCATTCAATGTGGGTGGAAAATTTGGTGCACGTGAGAAAGAAATTAAAGGAAATCAAACTTTTTTGTAGATTTCCAAAATTTAAAGAAGGAATCTAACACAGATAATTATTAAGTTCCTCCAATGAAATAGATCCTTCAACTTATCTCTAGCTCTGGATTTTTTTCTTTATTAGATGGGTTTTTAGGCTACAATAACGTTCTAATAGTGGATTATGACCGATTGAAGACCACTTTTTTCATGAAGTGTGGAACCTTTGCTTACTGCTTAATGCCATTCATATTTGTAAACATGGGGGAAACATTCCAACATACTATGGACACAAAATTTAAAGAATTAATTGGTCAAAGTGTTGTGGTGTACCTTGTTATGGTTTATTCCAAGAATAGACCATACCACTCTCACAATCTAAAATATATCTTTGAGAGATGCAGAAAATATGGTATTTCCTTGAATAAAAAGAAAATAAAAAGAAAATAATATTCGTTGTTTCATAAGGAAAACTTCTTGGGCACATTATTTCTAAGGAAGGGATTTCTATACACCTAGAGATAAAAAAATCCATTATCCAGATCTCTATGCCTAAAAGTAAGAAGTCCATGCAATATTTGTTCGAAAAGATAAAATTTGTGCCAAGATTCATGGCTGATTTTGTGGAAATCGTGAAGCCTCTTCAACATATGATAAATAAAGATTCCTAGTTCAAATGGACCTTTGTTGAGAATGAATCTTTCGATGAAATAAAATCTTCCATAGTTGTATATCCATCATTACACATTTCGAACTTCAGTAAGGATTTCTCACTATACATTTTCACTTTTGATCATTCCCTTGCAACAATGCTCACCCATAAAGATGCACAAGGGAATGAGTGCCCAATTTAATTAATGGGCATTAGTATACAAGAGGCCAAGTTGAATTACCCAATGATTCTTGAAAATGTAAGTTTTCATAGTTAGACATAATGTTGTGAGTGTTTCTGGATAAGCACTGTGTACCTGGTTTTGAAACGTCCAATGTTTCGAGTGGACACTCCACCCATCATCATGGACAACCAAAAATCTCAATTGTAGGTGAAAGAGTGATAAAATATGGATTGAATAGAAGAGAGTAAAGATGATTGTTGAATAAAAGTTAATAAGAATGATCAAAGTGTCCATTAAGATTACAAAGGTAAAAATACTATTAAAAATACTATCAATTTGTTTTTTTATATAAAGTGGTTGTTGAGGAGGAAGGGAGGTGGGTCAAAGATTATAAAATTTAATAATATTTAATGATTACTATTTAATGTTAGATAAATAGAAAAGGGGAATGATGAAGACTTAATTTTTTTAATTAATAATGATCATAGTGTATTATAATAATCTAATATATTATAGTAAGAGAAATAATGGTGTATTGTATCTAATGTGTTTAGATACATTATTATATCATAATATGAGAATAAGAGAAAGGGGAATGATGAAGACATAATTTTTTTAATTAATAATGATCATAGTGTATTATAATAATCTAATATATTATAGTAAGAGAAATAATGGTGTATTGTAGTAATGTGTTTAGATACATTATTATATCATAATATGAGAATAAGAGGGATACTATAAACAATAGGGTAAGGAGGGAAAACAAAATATAATAATTAATATGTAATACATTGTGGGAAGAGGAGGTTATAAGAAGTGGGGGGATATAAATATTATTAAATTTTATAATCTTTGACCCACCTCCTTTCCTCCTCAACGACCACTTTATATAATTTTTTTTAATAGTATTTATACATTTGTAATTTCAATGGACACTTTGATCATTCTCATTAAATTTTATTCAATGATCATATTTACTCTCTCTTATTTAATTCATACCTTGACACTCTTTCACCTACATTTGAGCATTTTGGTTGTCCCTGACAATGGGTGGAGTGTTTGCTCAAAACGTTGGATGTTTCAAAACCAATGTTGGCACAGGGGAAAACCTAGGGTTCAACGCTCAAGAGTGCACCAACAAAACCCTAACTACTGGCCATTTCGGTAACACTTGTGAAGCAGATGAAGTCTCACCCGAGGTAGAGGTAGAGGTGGTTGCAGAACTCCAGTGTCTGCAACCTTAGCTGGGACACATATATGTGATTACAATATTCTACCAAAGCACTTAGCAGTCACAGTTCATCAGTATTTAACCAGTATCTACTTTGCAGTAAAAACCCCAATAACAGAGCATCACAATATTCACCCAAATCTAGTATATTCGATCACTAAGAACATTCACATGGGTTAGATCTAGCACTTATTCATATTATTAAGAACAAAGCATCAACAGATCTATCTACCATTCATCAAAGCACTAAGCAAGCAAACACATAGCACATCAATACATCACACAAAACATAACAACACAGGATATACATGGTTCACCCCCAGCCTGAGGCTACGTCCACCAACTCTTCTTCTATTTTATTATCTTCTGTCAATATTCTACATGCACAGAGCCAAAAGATCCTACTCTGCATAGGATAGGAGATCTGTGCACACCTCACCAGATCCTCCTTCCCTAAGCTAGGTTACAACACAAAGCTTCTACTCAATCTCTTACAATCACTTTCACTTAGCCTTGCAAGTTTCACACAGCATGCACAAAGCATGTACAACTATCTCTTGTACTTAGCACATCATCACACAGATGCCTATATCGTCTTCATGCCACTTCTTATATCGCCTAGCCATCTATTTATACATTAAAAAATGGGCCTAAACATGGGTAAACCCATGGGATGACATCCCCATACCTGTTACATAATCCCCAAACCCAAAAATCCTTAAACAAGGGGCTGAGATTGTGCGATTTCCGCTTCGCCTTCGACAGCCTGTCGAAGTCCCAAAATAGGTCAAACATGACCAAGGATCTTCAAAACTTGGTCAAGGGCCAACATGCCCCCAACACTCACTTGTGATTCATCCTGAGTCACTCTGGTCTGGGTAGATCTACTTCAAAAGCCTCAAGATTGACTCGAGCTGCTTCGACCTCTTACTGCTCCAAGGCCTCCTGCTAAGTGAACTCTTGGACAACTTCTTTGTTGATAGGTCCCTCTAAGCGCTGTTCAACTGCAGTGACGACTTGTTCCAGCTCTGCTCCTCAGCCTTCGATCTCCTCAAACGATTGGAATGCTTCGTCCTAGACTAGTTGGAGCCTCTAAGTCACTTCCATGAATTTTCTCTGTATGGTGTGGACCTGCTATTGAGCAGTGCGCTGCTCTTGGGATCGCTTCATCCTTTCAACTATGGACAAGGGATTCAACTGCGCTTGTACTGTTGCTTCTTTTCCTCCTAGAGTTGTGCTTCCAGTTTCCTCATCTCTGGATCTTATGCAAGGCTCTTATAGGTCTACACACTTCTACTACTAAGCTATTTACATTCCAGAGAGAATGCTCTGATCCTCTCAACTGTGCTCCGGGTAGTTTCTTCTCTTTGATCTCATACGTCCTAGAGGGTAGTTGGCACTGTTCGTAGCTCCAGATCTGCGATTCTCTTTGACGCTATTGGATAGCTTCCGCAAACTGCGCTACTTGCTTCTCTACTAGTTATTCTTCCTTCTTCTCTAAGCTTGTCATAGAGAAAAGTGCTCTGCTGACTGCTTCTTTGACTCTGAGCTGCTCTGTGAGCAACTGCTCTTTCTCTTGATGGATCCATGCTCTCTCCTCTCCGAACTTGGTGTGGAGGTCATATTTCTCCTATTGTGCAAATCGACGTTGATCTACCATTTCCTCTTGTGATTTATTCAGGGCCACTGTAGCCTGTTCTTTCTCTTCTTGTGCTCGATGAAGTTGATCTTCGGTCGCGTCAGCTATTTTGCAGAGTTGGGAAGGCTCATCTCCCAAATCTGGTTCTTATAATGGCAGGGGAGCAATGGATACTGTGCGGATGGATTGAAGGGCTTGCTGTATCCCTCTGAGTTCTATCTCAATCCTATCATACACGACTGCTTGCTTGGCTTCGGTGTTCTGCATAATATTTTGCGAGGCATCTGATGCGATTGCGATGATGAAGTCGAAGTCATCAAGCGTGAGTACAGTCTGCAACTTGGTCTTACTAGCTTAGGATTTCTTCCTCGAGGTGGGTTTCATGGGGGAAACTGTTCTTTTCTTAGAGGGATCGGTCTCATCAAAAGGATCCCTAGGCGGTGTTACTTCACCTTGCTTCTGCTGATCATCTTTGCCAATGATCTCTTCTTTATCTACTTCATCATTACCTTCTTATCCAGGTGACTTTGAAGCAATTTCTTCTAATGCAATGCTCAGGTTTTGTACCTCTTCGATCTTATTCCTTTTGCTGGTTCCAGGTGTGTTGTTTTCTTCGTGAGTGGCCTCTAAGATGCCAATTAGTTCGGGATCAAACATTTCTGTGGGGTCAACATGGATAAGGAGCTCTGCAGACCAGTCCTTGGTTATCTCCTCGATGTCCTCCTATGTGAGATTATAATATGACTGAAGCTCTTCTTTATGATGATCTGCACACGCAGTGATATAAATAAAGTTCCTATCTGCGCGGAACATCATGAGGGGTCTAAACCGGTGCAAGGTGTTCGACATCATACGAGGGATAGCCCCAATATCCCTCTTCAACTAGAGATAGTATGTGTAAAATAATGCGTTTGACTGCCATTGTTTTCCCATATCGCTCGAGTACCAGAGCGTGGTGAACTTCGCAGCAAGTGGCTCAAATGGCTCAATGTCCGAGAAGGTCGCACCTTCCGACATCTCCCAAGAAGTAAATGCTATGAGGATCAACAACCATCTGAAATGGAACTCATAGCCCTGATCCTGAGCTTCGCGAAAATCTAATTCGAGTTGGTTGACTAAGTACTTTTCCCAGTTCATTTGGAGTCCTTATAAACATTTTTTTGGCTAGGTCAACAACGAACCCCGTGACCTGTATAGGTATTTTCTTTCTCACCAGCTTTCCTGCGATCAACTGGCAGGCTAGGCGCACTGCACCATTTTGGATGGAAGCTACCTTGTAGCCTCACATCCCCTTTTCTACATCACCATATGTGTCTTTAATCTTTCGTGCCAGGGTGCGGTCTATAGCCTTCCCTGGGTAGAAGTCCTTTGGGTCGGGTCCCTGCATGCTCAATCCGATGATCCTATGGATCAATGTCAGATCGACTATGATGCGTCTATCTAGCCATAGGTAGCCGTCGTGGTAACATTATAGCAGGATCTTAACACATGTGTTAACCTCTTGGTTCCTTCCAAAATGTGGAATCTTCATCACATTTCAGGATGGTGGACTGTGCGAGGTTCATAGTCCATGTTTGGGGGATTATTCTCGAGTTCTTCCCCTTTGTCCTAGTCAAGTATCCGTGAGGGGTGAGCATACTGTGGTTCTTATAGTCCCCTAGGTTGAATTCGTTAAATTTTAATGTCGCGAACTTATCCTGCTACATTCTAACTGCACGTATCCCCTTCATGAGGTACGTAGTAACCAAGGTGTAATTGAAATATCTCAAGACACTGTCACGACTCATCGTGCCAACCAAAGGCAGGATGTAGTCGGGCAGGATAGTCGGGATTAACTTCACGTTCACCAAGTCATCTTGATGCTTGGTTCTCTTCTTTGTTGCAACTCGGGATGGTCTGGATCCACGAGAATTCGACGAGGAGGCTTTCACTCCTCGTGTTGATGAAGCTTGAACTCCCCTGGACATCACTCTCTCGGTCATCAAATCAATTAGAACTTCTTCTACACACTTTTCAGTTGCACTGAGTTCGTCTGACATACATGCTCAAGATTGGATAACTCATATTGATGAATGGGTGCTCAAAGAAATAGAATAGGTGTCGATCTTAGTAAACATAGTGCAATAGCAATGAGTTGTCTTGGATACAATTCACAAAAACATTCTTAGTGCAACAGTCAACGAAATAAGTAGGAAATGGGTAAAAGATCTCTCCAACGGACAAGCGACCTTCATCATGCGGTTCTACCCATCACGACGTGGTCCCAACGGTCCGAAGACGAGCTTGTTGGTCGTAACTATTGTTCTAACCATTTGGGGCATCGGTCTAATGTTCATAATGATTCCAACGGTCATATCGCTTCGCCATGGCGAAGTTCCATGTTGCGCTATTCTAATATCCCAACAAAGTTCCAGTTTTGCAAATCTTCCTTCTGCGAAGTCCCCTCTAGAACATTCTACAACTTTGCTATCTTTTCTCTCTTCTTACTGAGCTTTCTAGCCTTCTTCCCTGTGATATTTGTCTTGGTATTCCTCTTTCCATTTTGATTCTTATCTTGTTTTGGCATAGTAACTTCTCACTGTTGAGATTCTTTCATAGGGTTTAAGGGAAATAATTATTCTCTGTCTGGGATAGGTGCTCCACTCTTTTGTGAGTCTTCTTGTGTTCTTTCAACTTCAACATCTTAGTTTTTGGTTCTAAATAGCTTCGATCTATTCTCCTGTTCTTCAATCAAGTGGGCTATCCTCCTAGTCATGAAATCTTTTAATTCTTGCTTCTTCTGTTCTAAGACTTCCTCTTCTTTTCTTCTGGCTTGATCCTTCTCAATCCAAGTTTTTCCTAGTAACATAGCAAATGGGGCACTGCTCTCAATAAATTTAACAACCTCAAAATCTTCCTCTGTTGAAGTTCCATGAGCTCTCATAGATATATGGGTGAGTCTTCCACATAGGGTTATCAAATTTCCTCTGAATAATCCCATTCCTCCCAATGAAGGAATCATAGGAGGCTTTCCTAAAGTTTCCCAAGTTCTTTCTGTCATGATATTCATCTGTGTTTCTTCATCCATAGCAGAGTCAATGTCGAAGTCTCTTATTCTTGTTTCTACGCACTCTTTTTATTTTAATATCTCTGATAATTTGACACTTCTGTGATCATTCAAGGTTTCTTTCATTTATAGCAAGACATTCTCTGATTCTTTCTGGGGTTCTGCCATGGTCTTAGTTTCTTGATCTTCCTCAAGGTTTTCTTGTCTTATATTCATTCTTTCAATCTTAACAATCATTCTAGGGAAATCCAAAACTTCATGGTCCAGAGCTTTACAACAAATACAAATAGGTCTTCTACTAGGGCATTCCTTATCCAGATATCCCGGTCTTCTGCAATTGTAACAAAGGGTTAATCCTCTCTTTCTCTTAAATGATCCCTGACTTTTCCTGTACTTCTCTCTAGGGTCATAGTAGCTAACCTACAAAAAATTCTTTCTAGGATCCTGCATCCATTTGTTAGTCCAAACATTATTTCTATGCATAGGAATAACATATCTTTCATCATTTCTATCAAATCTACTCGTATCAAATATTCTTTCTTCTAGCTACGCCCTAGTTTCCAGGCTAGGACAAAATTTATCAAACATACCTAGATTCATAATAATAATAATAATAATAATAATAATAATAATCTATTTTTAAGGTCACGACCAAGCCACACCAAATTGGTGTATGAGACCCCTTTGTTTGTGGGACAAGGGACCCCCCTCTGCCCAACGATTTGACTGGTAAAGTCTACGGAGGTATACATACCCTACCCCCCTCTAGAGGTATACATACTTTCAAAATAAAAATTTCCACTTATCTTACCTTTTCAATCAAAACTTTTCACTGTTCTTACCTTTATCAGAGCACAAAGCTTCAACATCTTACCTCTTTTCTTCAGATCCAACTTCTCTTCTTAGCACAAAGCTTTACAGGTCAAGTAGAATAATTTTCACTAGGGCAACGGATCTACACATGGAGCTTTCTCTTTTCTTCAGTTCCCAACAATCATAGTTTCAGGTCCCGACAATGGAACCATTTGTTGGCACATGGGCAGACCCAAGGTTCAATGCTCAAGAGCACACCAACAAAACCCTAACTACCGACCCTTTCGACAACACCTGCGAAGTAGATGAAGTCTCACCCGAGGTAGAGGCATGGGTGGTTGCAGGACTCCAGTGTCTGCAACCTTAGCTGGGACACCAATCCGTGATTACAACATTCTATAAAATCACTTAGCAATCACAGTTCATAAATATTTAACCAATATCTACTTCGCAGTAAAAACCCTAATCACAGAGCATCGTAGTATTCGCCCAGATCTAGTATATTCGAGCACTAAGAACATTCACATGGGTTAGCTCTAGCACTTATTTATATTATTAAGCACAAATCATAAAAAAATCTATATACCATTAATCAAACTACTAAGCAAGTAAACACATAGAAAATCAATACATCGCACAAATCATAACAAAACAAGATATATGTGGTTCACCCCTAGCCTGGGGATATGTCCACCAACTCTTCTTCTCTTTTATTATATTCTATCAATATTCTACATGCACAGAGCCACAAGATCCTACTTTGCATAGGATAGGAGATATGCATGCACCTCGCTAGATCCTCCTTCCCTGAGCTGGGTTACATCATAAAGATTCGACTCAATATCTTATAGTCACTTGCACTTAGCCTTGCAAGTCTCACACAACATGTAAAAAACATGTACAACTATCACTTGCACTTAGCACATCATCACACAGATGCCTATATTGTCTTCACGCCACTTCTTAAATCGCCTAGACATCTATTTATACATTACAAAATGGGCCTAAACATGGGTAAACCCATGGCTCGACATCCCCATACCCGTTACATAAGCCCAAAACCCAAAAATCCTAAACAAGGGGCCGAGATCCCGCGATCTTCGCTTTGACTTGTGCTCCGCCTTCAACAACCTGTTGAAGTCCCAAAATAGGCCAAACATGACCAAGGATCCTCAAAACTTGGTCAAGGGCCAACAACCAAGTACACATTTCTTATAAAAAAACTCTTAACATTACCCAATGATTGACAAACAATATTTTTCTATTTACACAATGATCAAACAATTTAGACCCTATATCTTAAAAATCACACCAAGGTAATAGTGCCTCACCCTACAGTAAGGTCACTATTTGTATAGAAATAACTCGACAAGTGAAGATGAAACTAAATGAATTCCATTTGGAATATGACCTAGAGTTCAAACTTTCCACTATCATCAAAGAGTAGGTCCTATGCAAACTAGCAACTGAAGATCTAGATCCAACTGACTCATTAGAAAAAGGATAAGAAACTAATCTCTCACTTTATATGCAAGAAATTCTCTATGTGCTTTCCAAACTAATTCTTGGTATAATGAACTCAAACAATACTTGCATCAAAAAAATTCTCTTGATATATAAAAAAATGGCCTTGAGGGTTAGATATTCCTAGTATAATCTCATTAATGACATATTATTCTCAAAGAACTGTGATGGTGTACTTCTTAGGTGCCTTAAGTAATAAGATGTTGACATAGTCCTCAAACAATTGCATGATGGACCTATTGGAGGACACTTTGTTGGTGAAACTATGGCCCATAAGGTCGTAAGAGATGGTTAGTATTGACTGATAATTTTCAAAGATTCTCATGCTACGCTTGGAAATGCAAAAAATTTCAAAAGTGTGCTGACTGAGAGAAGAAACCTATAGTTTTTTTGCAACCCATGGTTGTTGAAGAATTGTTTGAGCAATGGGACTGGATGTTGTTGGTGAAATCAACCCTCATTCTTCCAGACAACAATGGTAAATTTTAAATATAACCAACTACTTCACATGGTGGACTGAGGCTATAACTGTAATAGAGTTAAACAAAGAGTTTGTAATTAACTTTCTAAAGAATCATTTGATCACCAAGTTTGGTGTTCCAACCACCCTTGTTTTTGATAATGTTACAATTTTTTCTTTGTTGAAATTGATTGAGTTTGTTTTAGATGGAGGGATTATCTTATGCTATGCAATAAACTATTACCCCCAGAGAAATGGTGCAGTTGATTCCATTAAGAAGAAATTGATCTGCATCCTAAAATGAATTGTAGTTGATCATCAAATAAATTGCATTAGAGGAAATTTCTCCAAAAATGGGCCTTATAAGAAAAATGATGATTGTTGTGTTGGAAATTCAATAACCAATACAATTTCAAAGAATTGAGTCAATCATAATAGTTGAGTTGGACATATAAAATTCAAGGATGATTTTGTGTTATGTTTCTATTTGACAATATTTAACCATATATATACCTCAACTTAGTTAAGATCTTGGTAAGATTGTCTCGCGATATGTTCAATATCTTTGAAATACTCAATATAGAATAGTTTGTATTATTAGTACTTTTGTTATTTATTATATGATATCCATTATCATTATTTCTTATATTTCCACTATTATTATATATGGATAATAATGTGTGCTTCCATTATATATTAATAATATATTTTTATTATTGTATTATATAATAATAATATTATATCATATAATTATTAATTTGTAATATTATATAATTATTATATAATACTTAATATTATTGTATTATATAATAATAATATTATATCATATAGTTATTAATTTGTAATATTATATAATTATTATATAATACTTAATTAGTAGTTATAAAATTGTAATATACTTATTAATTTAGTATTATATAACTTTAATATAATAATTTTTTCACATTAACTAGTAGTATGTATTAACTAGTAATATGTATTGATCTTTTCATCTTTAATTCATACTACAAATATTCTCTAATACTTGTGGCACATTCACATTTGTATTGTATTATATTATAATAAGATATAATAAGTATATGCTCTAATACATCAACCACATTCACATTAATATTATAATATAATAAAATATAATAACTATTAACCTTTTCCTACGAATGCATTCATAGTATTATTTTATTAATTAATATTATATTATGAATACACTATATATTTAATATTAATGTAATATATTGTATATTGTTACATACACATTCATTCATAGTAGTATTATATTATATCCATTAATTCATATAATATTACAAGTTTATTATATATTATATGATTATATTATACATTATTATCATATATTAACAATATATTGTTTAAGTTATTTTCATATTATATAATCATAGGAATTGATGATGATGATGATGATTAACGTCCACTAAGATCGAATTGGTCTATCGGACCTTAAGAGGGTAAGTGATTACTTGCGATTCTTTAGAATTTTGTTTCTGTGCTCGAAAAACATTAAGAGAAGCTTTCCAAGATCACCATTCTTTTGTTGATTTAAGAGGTTAGGAAGGTTGGTAGTGTGACAAATATTTTGAAAATGAGATCTAATATGGGTATAGGCTGGACAATCTAAGAGAAAGTGCTTTTCATCTTCAACCTTCTTAGTGTGACAAAGGTGACACACTCTTTCATCCCATGGCGTTTTAGGAATTGACCAATGCCCAGTTTCACTATGGAGCTCATGATAATTTGTTCTTATCTTAGCAATGCTTATTTTTTTCTTCACACTTGGAAAAACAAACAGATAATTTTGATCTTCTAGATTAGGGTTGATTACATCTTTATAATACCTTAATTTTCTTTTTTCCTCTAACTCTTTATCACACCACATTTTCTCCTTAAATTTTGATTTGACATTTTTTAATAGTATATTTATTCTGCAAAATGTTGTCTTCTATGATTCCCCAATAGTTTAGCCAAGACCGAGCATCTTTATGCCATCCTCACTTGAGTCGATGATGTTTATGACTCAATTTTGAAGCAATTTTAGGAAGCCTCTTGTCTTCCATATTGTTTAACTTGTTCTTATACATTAGGTATCTAGTCATAGCCATGCTCTCAATGAGGTAGAGGCTTGTTTCTAAGAGGAGGATGGGATAGGGCGTATTTCCTTTAATTTTGAGATTATAGGTTATCAAATTATTTTGTATTTGATCTATCTTTCTCCAGGATTCACGAGAGATACTACAACCCCAGACTTCACATCCATAAAGAATAACAGGTGTACCAAGAGTGTCAAAGAGGAGTTTCTTCTTATCCTAACTCCAAAGATCAACTGATTTACAATTGTTTTCAAGCCCATAATAAACTTTCCATCCCCCAATAATCCTTTTCTCAATGCTATAATTCCAATTGAGCTTGTGTTGAATATCAATTCCAAGATATTTTTATGAAGTCACTTCCTCCAAGTTCTTGTTGTGATATACAAAGGTATCATAAGGGATCTTATTGGATTTAATAATCATGACCTTAGTCTTATCAATATTAATAGTCATACCCATATTGGAGAAAAAATCCTTTTGGATTCTTAGTTGGTTTTCAAGATCATAGGGACTCCTTGCATAAGAACGATATCATCGGCATAAAGAAGAAAATTGATGACTATACCAGTGAGAGTAGGGCTGACACAACCTTCTTTTTCCAAGCAATCTTCTAACTTGTTAATGTAAATGCGAAAAAGGGTAGGGGACAAGGGACAACCTTGTTTGACTCCGATATTGCAGTTAATCTCTTTTGACCAGCCCTCAGTGTTTTTAAACTTAGAAATAAAATTCTCATACATCCTTATTGCAACAAACCTAAACTCAAGAGGCACTTTTATCTCTTCCAACATATTCCAAAGGTTTTCCTAGGAACCATGTCAAATTTTTTTCTAAAGTCAACAAAACAAAAAAAAAGATTGGTTTTAGTATTGCAAAACTCCTCTGTAATGATCCTAAAGGTAACAAGATGGTCCACAGTTGAATGATATATCCTAAACCCAGCCTGGCCTAGCCTTTAGCTCTTTTAACGTGACTTTCTAGCAAAAGGATAATCTTCTTTTCCAAAATAATTGTTTATAGTATGATATGTATTATTATTTATTGTCTATGCACAATAATCTAAACTTCCCATTATTATTTTTAACTCTCATCGTGTAATTATAGATTAACCTAGCTTATATGCAAATGTAATGTAGCATACACGACTTTGATTTTACACACACATATTATTATTTTATAATTTCCTTAGGAGGTCCATTTTCGGAGCAAATTTCCTCTAATGGCACAACCATTATCCATTTCTCTCTAGAATGACATAGTAACACCAAAAACCTCTTTGAGAACATCTCCCTACTTCTTATTTTATGTAAAAGAAGCCATCCTTCCCCCAAATATCTTCTTCCATCTCTCTAGTTATCCTAGACCTCATGTGGGCATATTTGCCCAGTTATCCAAAGAAGGCTTGATACCTTACTTAAGCTTGAAGAAGAACGAGAGAAGGAAAATAATACATTTGTTGTTCACCAAGAGAACATTAAGAGATGATTTTTGTTATGATCCAATACCTTAAGAATGATTAAAAGTCAATGAATACAATCTACTTCAAGGGAGAAACCTACGTTTACAATATATCCAATTCATAAGACAAGATGAGATGCTTATACACATGATTATCCTTTATTATAAATAGTAGATGGAGTGGGCATGATGTAACCTACCACTAAGCATACCTAATAATAACTAATAACTAATAATAAATGAGTGTTAGGGCCTTAACATAATGCCTTAGGGGCGTTAACATAACCTCTAATTTTTTGAAAAATATTTTCCCTCAAAGCTTGTAATTGAGGGTGTTTATTGATGAAATGGTCATCTTCCCATGTAGCTTCTTCTTGTGGCATATTATTCCACTTGATAAGTGTTGACCCAAAAATATGCTTTGGGCTCAACATGGTATTTTACACCTTCATTCCTCCACAAGCATCCCTTTGTGCTATGGTTATAGTCAAAGACAGTGGCAGGGGTCATAGTGACTATTGCCTCTGCCCTTGAAAGAGTATCATTTGGATTCCTTCAGAGGGATTTTATATAAGTATGTAAAAAATTATCAGGCACTAGAGAGTATCAGATAACAAGGTCAAGTCAGTTGGAAACAATCCATGTCAGTTTAGAGTTGTTGCATTCAGTTGGGTCAATGCTTTCATGGTTAGTTGGGGGATAGTGAGGTCCAATGGATATCAAAGTCATGGTTTTACCTACTCTACTATATCCTTAAGGGAAGAAGTATAACAACCATGATCATCACTATGTCCATCAACATCTTAAACAATACCCAAATGGTCTCATCCCGACCTTGCTCGGATTTTCATGGGACTGTGTTCTTTTCCCCCCAGGGGAGGCATTCCCGGGGTAATATTTGAGTTTTGAAATCCTCCCACATCATAATGCCTCATTTAAAGACTTTTTATTTCATATTTGATGAGATAAGCACGCAATTTGCAAAAAGTTTATCGTTGGCCCCTTTCGCCTATCACTAGGCAGGTCCCATTGGGATGGGGTCCTTTTGGAAATAATAAAATGAATTCTGGTCACATTTTGGGAAATAAGTTATTCCATATTGTAGGTATCATGACAATATTTCCAATGGGATATCATGGGCTCGATTCCGAGTCCGTATGACCCCCCTACAAAGGATGCAAAGTTAGTGTCACCCGAATGGCCAAAACCAATAAACGTGACTTCTTGGTCTGATTCTATTTAGATTTATGTTTTAAAAGGAAAATAAAACCTAGGAATGGTGTAGGGAAGTGAGACAAATTTCCAATGGTATATCCCATGCTTGGTTTCGACTCCCAGTTGGTAAGAACGAGCCTTTGCAAGTTCATGACCACTTTTGGACACCAGAGTGGTTGCAATGGTTCAGGGTTAAAAAAATGTTATTAAAGAGTTTTAAATCATAGATTCATAAATTCCACACTTTAATGGACTCACATACCTTTCCAAAGAATCCTCATTTTCATCATTCTAACCTCGGATGGCCCAGTTAGAGCTGTCACAAGTTTGTTAATTATTTCAGGCAAACGGGGGAAACCAACTCCCGTAGCGAGGTTTCATGATAGATAAAACAACCATTAATGGACCCAACACACAAATCTATGGCCACCTCATCGATGTACTCATCGACACCTTTCTGATGGTACTTCATTTTCCTCGATTGGATATCGTATGGCGATGTGGTGCCTTTCGCAAGATTGGGTGTCATGTGGGCGCACCAACAAGTCAAGGCCTTTAAGTGATAACTGTTCCAGGCCAAAATTGAGGGGTGAGGTGGCATTATTTCATATTTGTGACCACATATTCTTGACGAGATCATTGATACTTTTCCAAGGACGTGCTATGCATCCAATTCCGACCCCATCTCATCTGGCAACATTTTTTGGCTAAGTCAGCAAAGTCAAAGTCAAACTTTGACTTGGCACAATTTTCAAGGAATATTAAAAAAAAATAGAGGAAAAATAATAAAAAATCAGAAAATTGGGAAAATTAAGGGAAGGACACGCATCCCTCATGCAATATTGGGGAAATTATATTTTTTTGAAAAAAAAAATGCAAAACCCTCCCTCTCCCCTCTCTTAAGTCATTTTTGCATTTTGGCCAAGGGGAGAGGGAGCTCTGCAATAGGCATTCAATGGAAGAGGAGGGATTCCAAAAAGCAAGTGCAGGGCTTCATTGGGTAGCAAGCCATAACCGTGCACCAACCTTCAGACACAGAGCCATGGACACCTTACCTTCTTAGCCTTGCTTTTGATTACCTAGAGGTTTCATTATTGTGCTGGTTATGGTGGATTTTTTCATGGAAAAATGTTATTTTTTCCATTAGAATGGTTTTTTTAGTGTTGGTTCAGATGTGGAATTGGTTGCTGGTTCAAGTTTGTTGGATGTTGTGAATTTCATCAATTTCCTATGCAAAAAATTCAAAGGGAAGGAAATTCGAACCCCTTTTGGGCACCAGGCCCCTTTAGAGAATTAATATTTCTGATTTTTGCTGAATTTTCAGGCCCGTACATGGCCATTTCTAGGCCTTGGGCCTCGAACCCCAACCCCCTCCATTTCCTCTCTCCTCTACTGAAAAAACCGATAAATTGGCCAAAAAAATCAAGAAGGAGGGGAGGGGGTTTGAACCTAAGACCTCCCACTCCCAAAACTATAGGAAAAACCCACAAAAGTTAAAAAAATTAAAAAAATAATTTAATTGGTGGTCGGCCGCCTGTCTACCACTAGGGCGCCACCACCACCCTCACGCCCAAAAAAAACACTCCCTTCCATCTCCACCTCTCCCCGCACGGATTCCAGATCCTGCCCTCTCCTCCATTTCCCCTCCCCGCGCATCAGAATCCTCCTCCACCCTACGCACTGGTCCAAACCCCTATCACTCTGTCCTCTCCTCCTCACACACCTACCTTCCCCCAAACCCCTCGCCACCTCCCACTCCCCATTCTCCATTCCTATCCTCCTCTCCTCCATCCATTACCTACACTCTCCCTTCTCTCTCCCCCACACAACCACCTCCTCCTCCACATCTGTGCAACACAACCCCATGCCCTCCACTTCAACCACCTCACAAGCCCGCATCCTGCTCTCCCTGCTCACTCCTCTCCTCCTTCCCATTCCCGCGTTCGTTCCTCTACCCCTGCACGTACTTCCCCACTGGATCCCTTCACATCTACCACCCCAATTCTCCATACCACCACCTCCCTTCTCCCTCCACTCCTCCAACCATCGCGTGTACCCTCCATGTACCAGAGTTGGGTTTTTGTTTTTTAAATTTAAATTTTAGTTATATAATTTTTTATATTATAAAGTTCCTTTTTTAATTTATTTTTTTATGTTTTATTTTTTATTATATATATATATATATATATATATATATTTAAGCTATATATTTTAATTAAAATCACCCCCCCACAAAGGGTTACTGGACCTTTTAATTGCATAAATTCACCATACAAAGGCATATTTTCTCCCGTAAATAGTCAAAACGACCAGGGTGAAGTCAAGAATGCATCCATGGCATTCGACTCTACAAATTCAACGCAGAATTTCAGTGGCATGTCTCAGAACGACAAGGACTCATTATTGGCCCAAAAAACATGTGCAGGAAGGAGGCCTAATTGGGGGCCTCCGAGGCCAAATTGGACTAGACGAGGAAAACCCATTTTAGCCACAGGTATGAAGGCCTGTAGAATCCTATCAATTTTGTTGTCCAACCCATAATTTTTTCCCAATTTCAATTTTTTCCATGATCAGTCTCCTGACCAACTCCTTCCCGTGTACCTTTCTGGGGCCATATCTTGCTCATCCAGAGTCAGATTTGCGCAAAAAAAAGGCATAGGAAAGGTAGGAAACAAAGCTACAACATGGGAACAAGAAAAATCATTTTTGTGTCTTTTGGTATAGGGGTAAAGCCTCTCAAGTTTTAGGCCCAGGGGGTCGCTTCACCGAAACAAGCCGAAATCGAAGCTGTGCTTCGATCAACTCATAAGGAAACTTATAAGAAGAAAAGGGGGGGGGGGGTATAAAAGTACCTGAACAATGGGAATTTCCTTACATACAATGCCCAAAGCACAAAGGCCCCTTCCCCTCTTAAGCAACTCTGCAATTTCCCCACACCTTGGGGCTTCATCCCGGTGAATCTGATAACCATGGTTGGTTGAGAACTGTCCTAAATCACCTCATCTATAGATACAAAACATGGCATAAATCAAATAGTCTTTGGGATGGCACAAATCCCAAGGAAAATGCTGATGTGGCATAATAATTTTGTCATTTTATAAAAAATGAATTTTTGTAATAGTTTGGTCTCGCATAATTTTATTTTGGCATGTATGCATTGTAATTAAGAGGTCAAATCAGATTTGATTTGATCCCTTTTGGATAAGATTCCCTTTTTAGGATAAGTTCACTGTTTGGTAAAAAGACAAAAACACTTTAGGGTTGGTCCACTTTTCACTTTTTCAAAAGTGACAAGTGTCTTGTAACCTAACCCTAATCCTTCACCTCTCCTTTATAAATAAGAGGGATGGCATTGTAAAAGAGAAGGATGAATATAGTAACAAAACTCTGCTGAAATTTTCCAAAGCTCTTTGTGTGTGTGATACTTGTTAAATTTTAGTTGTTGGACATGTCACTTGTTGGTTAAGGGTTGAGGGGTAGAAGTAAATACTTGTTATGTTTGCTATATCCAAGAGGGATTGGTTAGCTAGGTGTTTGTTGTTGTTTCCTTGGGTGTAACTTACTTGATTTCATTTTCTAATAGCTTTGTTTAACTTTTTTGATGCGTTTTAGTGCATATTTTCTGAAGTATTCAACTGTTTTCAGCCTTAGTTAGTGGCCGAGAGTCCTAGGGCCCCTTAGGATAGCCCTTAAATAAGACTCTTAGCTTGCTGTTCATACTTGTTTTCTTCCTTATCTTGTTCATGTACATTTCTGTTATGTTTTTCTGCTTAACCTTGCTGTCCCAAACAAGAAAATTGACCATTTTGGTCAATTTTTCCCCCTCGGGACAACCATCTTAGTTGGTTGTTATGTATCTTTCATGTGTAAATTTTTGTTTCATTTACTTCAGTTTTTCCATATAAAATAACCAAAATTTCATTGTTTGCCTGCAAGGATATAATTGAGTCACCTACTCTGCTTCTCCTAAGCGGCTGGGGACCATCTAAAGACCCGTTTGAGGCAAAGGGGCTAGCAAGACAACGAAGAAAAAACATTAAATATGATCTGTAAATCCACCCAATCACTCTCATATTCACCTTATATTCACTAGCACTCAATCTAAATTTTTTGGCACATATACCCATGTTGATATGCTTTGCTTATATAGATAGTTTGAGTAGTTTACCTATAAATTTCTGTTTATAAAAATCTGATTTTTACTTTCGTAAATAACCATCACTATTTCGAATTCCAATAAGTAAAATTCCAATCCCCATACAAGGAATCAGTTGGGGCTTTCATGCATATGGCAGCCTTGCCGCTCGCAAAGAGCCTCAACCCATTTCTTTGGGTTGAATGGTATAATTGTTTACTTGTAATTAGTTAATTTTGTCATTTTTCATCGTACATTTTCTCATACACTAATCTATAGGTGGCTTCCCCTAAAGGGGCCATGCAAAAATAAACAAGCTAAAAACACTAAAAAAACCACAAAACACTTGAAAACAATGCATGGGTCCACCCCATACACACTCAAAACAAAACCTATACTATTTAGCTATATGTGTACACATATTATTTAGCCATGACATATATGACACATACTTATTTACTTGTTTTTGTATAAATTTTTAGATAGATTTTAGTTCATTGACTAGGAGGCATGCTTGTGAAAGCAAGACATGACCTCACCATGTGGTTGGCCCGGTCCTTTATTTCAAGCAATTTCAATTTCATAGAATACTAAGTGTCAAATCTAGGGAGTCTTCATCAGGAGCCCCTCAGAAGTTGTCTAGTTAGTATAAATCGAGTGGTCTTTCCTTAGTACCACACGATCAAGGAGTTGAATAGCTCAGATTGGTTGGAACACTACTCTTCTTGGGTAAGCTAAGATAAAACTCCCTTTAGGGGGGTCTTGGGCCTCTTCTTTTTCACATGTATCATTCTTCCATCCAAGTGGCTTTAAGAGCCCAAAATCACTAGTGATGAGAAGTGGCTAATCTTTGCTTCTCTGAACTGCATGGGACACTCTTCAACCTAACCACCATGGTCATCTAAGACTACTCTTCTTATATTGGTTGGTACATTTCCGAGATGTGTTTTTATGATCAGGATAACCTTCAAAACAGTATGGTAGCCAAGGCATTTGTTAATAACTAAAAATTCACCAATAAAATACATTTAAGGTCAAACCTTTTTTTAGTCCATCCTTCATCCACAAACATAAATTGCAGCTGTAAATACTCTCCCAAACATAGCTGTAACAACTTGTAAAAAGGTTGTCCATTTTCATTTAAATTCCCCCTTTTGATTCGGTAATTTTTCGGGATCACATCCTAGGTCACCCCGAGGGGTACCAAGCCATTCCGGGCTTGTTTCCCTCCCTCAAAAGCTTTGAACAACTTGTTATTCACAATTTAAAACCATCTAAAAGGACTTGGATGTAGCTTTGAAACTCACGTTTCTCCCTTATTTTTCACTCTTTCACTTGAGGCATCCATTGGTCTATTGTCCAGGACCCCAGTTTACCCCGGGAACCCATTCTGGGCCATTTTCCAAGGATTTAAGGAAGAAAACAACTCTTGTTCGCTTTGTTTAATTTTTTGTCCTAAAAATCAACGAGTTTATTTTCATCCTATTGTCCATAATTTTCACCCCCAGGCCATTTTGGCCATCCAGGAAGCCGAGGAAGGACAACACCCAGGGTGGGTGGTCCTAAGAAAGACTTCTTATAAGTCTTTAACCTCTCCTTTTCCCCCTTCATTACTGCCTCAGGAAAAGGACCATCTAGGACGCAAGTAGTCTCTGAGTCGTGCCAATCTATCAATGAGGTTGTAATCAAATTCATAGTCGGATAGGTTGGATCTGTCCCAATGGACAAATTTTTCTTATAACAATTAGGTACTCCATAATGACTCTATTTCACATAGATATAGAATGCATATCTATAAATTTTTATGGTTAAAGAATCAACTTTCCTTCTTTATCTAATTCTGGAAGTTCTGTTTGCACTGACATAGTTTGTCCCAAAACTTTTTTCAAGAAAGATATATGAAAAACCTTATGAGTGTGAGAAGAAAGAAAATCTAACTCATACACCAATTGTCCAATATTGCAAATAATCTTGTAGGGTACATAAAATTTTGGAGCTAACTTCTAATTCTTTTTCTTTTTGAGAGTAGATTTCTTATAAGGTTGCAATCTAAAAAATACCCAATCACCCTCCTCAAATTTTCTTTCACTTTAATGTTGATCTACTTGTTGCTTCATCTTGTTTTGTGCTATTTGAATATTTTCCTTAAGAATTGCCAAAGTTTCTTTTGTTTTTTTCCGTATGTGACTCTACCGTCTCCACTCTAGAATGGTTCTAGTATGATATACTATGAGTTGGATATCCATAAATGACTTTAATTGGGGACATCTTAGTAGATGTGTGATAGGTGGTATTATACCACCATTTTGCTAGAGGAAGCCACTTCACCCATTGAGATTTCGTGTATGAAGAATAACAACGTAGATAACCCTTTAAACATTTGTTAACTATTTTTGTTTGGCCATCTGTTTATGGATGATATCCTGAGCTCATAAATAATGTTTTTCCACTCATCTTCCATAATTCTTTCAAAAATATTCCTATGAATTTTGTATCTTCATCACTTACTATTAATTTAGGAAATAAATGAAGTCTATGAATTTACTTCATGAACATTTCCTCTACTTGAATTTCCATATTGTTGCACCTCTTTCATCACCTTGGTGAGCAGAATAGAGGTGCTTGCAAGCTCAGTTGGGTCTGCTGAGCAGGACAGCTGTAGAGAAAAGAGTTAGGGAAAGAAAACAAAAACTACAATTAAGAATTAAACTAAGAGATGCAATAAAAACTAAATTCATGAGCATAGGGACATAGAAACAAAAAGAACCAAAAGACCCATGTAACAAATGTTTGAGGCTGATCTATTGATGAAAACAAAGCACCAAGAAGAAAGGGGACTATGAGTCCCTTCTTCCTCCAAGGGAAGGCTCTTGGAACCTCACTAGCTAGCTCTTCTTACAACAAAGAAAATGAAAAATGGTGATGAAAGAACTCTTTACAAATCCACTCAATGGTGAGGTGGATTGTCCAATGTAATGGTGCCAGTATGCTCTTGTCAATGATGGAGTCCTCAAAACAATATAGGAAACATAACATTACTTTGAATTCCTTGAGAAAATGAGGTGCATCCATGTCTTTTTATAGCATTCATTTGGGTTATTGTTTAACTGCTTTGTAGTGTGAAAAGAGGCCAATTAGGGCATTATTAGGTCTTTGACCAGCCCACCAGTCGGATCCAGCCCAAATTTGAGGGTCAAATCGGCTTGGAAGCTGAACCATAAGTGGTTGGGAGGCTGACCACTTCCATAAATGCACCGTTTACCAGATGCATAGATTTTTGCGCTAACAATCGCTCATTGTGCGCCTGTGCGTGATTTCTACGTTCCTGTTCCGCGCATGCGCGTGCACGCCCAATGTCTGCAAAGCGCTCTTCAATTTTTCACTACTTTGTATAGTTTTTGACCTTTTTTGAATGATGTGGTATTAATTCAGGTCCATGGATGAATTCATCACTGTTTGACGATGCTGAGTTCTTGTAACCATGTGCAGACGAAATTTCAGTGATAACAGATGCCCCCTGATGGATGAGGTTAGGAGCATACGTATAGCCAAAATCCATCAATGTTTCTTCTACTGAGAATGTTGTTGTAAGATAGAGCAATAGTGGGATTATTCAGAGTGATCTGTAGGAGAAAAAAGGAACCGGTAGGACCCGACCTTCCATGAGGTGTATAAAATAGAAAACTGTGTACAAACGAGGCGGGCATGCCCCATGCTCGTGTTTATGTAACTCTGAAAAAAGATTATCGAGGTGTTGGTGTAGACAACTGTAGTGCCTGCGGGGGCAGTTGTGATAAAGGCAGAAGACAATTCTACAAATGAACACACTTTGAATAGTAGGTAGTGATTGCGGTAATAAGTAGTAGCGATGATGTGGGCATTGATAGCCCCTCCAAGTTTAGAGGTGTTTAGCAACAGAAATAACTTACTGCAATAGTTGCAAAGTAAGACCTACCGTAACATGAGAAAGTGTTGGCGTCGAATGTTATGGGGGTCAATGACAACAGGGAGCGATGATGTTTCACCCTGTGCCGTCCGAGATCTCTCATTGAGTGGATAATGAGAATCAAGATACTGTTGCCCGTCTGGAAAACCGTGCCGATGTCGACAAAAAAGGGGACACGACTCGTAGAAGAAAATGGCTTCGTGAAATCTACTAGGTGAGGTGAGGAAGTGGCAGAGGTACATGGATGAAGTCAAGATGTGAGAAGACTCAATACTACCCTTGGTTGCAAGATATATGAGAGAAAAAGTGGCCGCAACCGTTCAACGAGGTCGAGTTTCAAGGGGACGACAAGACCGGGGATAAGTTGTGTCAGAGGCAGGATAAGGTGAACAAATTAAGAGGGCAGAGGTAAGTGACCTGTAGGGTACTCTGAAGATATGGACGATGCCAACAAGGGAAGATGATAAGTAGTGCTTCAACTAAGGGTGACATGGGTTGCGGCTGGCCAAAAAGAGGGAAGCAGGTCGCCAAAGGTGACGACAAAAGGAGTAATGTAACGACTGAATATAAAGGCTTTTGTACAATAAATAATGAATAATTGGGGAGAAATGTACAAATATAGAAATGGGTGCCCCAGTGTGATATGGGTGGCCCATGTAGGGCATAATTTGCTGGGAAAACTGATGAAGGGTGGGGGCCCCATTGGTGAGTTTCTGTATGAGATAGGTGAAATGAAGGTAGGTTTGCAGATGGGAAAACTGATTGTGGATGAAATGGAGGGTTCGTGATACTGCGGAGGTGCAGTTAAAAAATAGAACCATGAAGAGATAATCTGGGAGTCTGTGTGGGAAAGCTAGCAAAATGAGGAGAAGGAGTATGTGGTTGAATCACGACATGATGAAAGACTATCGGGACTCCCATCCCTAAAGGGTTTTGAAAAACAACATGAGTGTTAAAAGTGTCAAAAGGTGCTATGAATGGGACAACTCATGTGGGTAAGAATGCTATCGAGTAACAGTACCGAAGATGCAAATGGAGGTGTGGGTACTACAGAGCCGGGAATGGGGATCCTAGAGGCAAATATCAGAGGGTGTGACTGGAAATGTAAGTGCAATACAGCGGGAAAGACTACATGCCAGTGATGAGTATATACCTGAAGGGGTTGTGACGATGTATGATGATCAAGTACCTGCACACATGAAAACCAAATACCCAAAGTGAACAATATCTGAAGAGAATCGAAGATATGAGCATGTATTTGATAAGCGTGAATATGCGCATGCGTACCTGACCAGGGTATGAAAAAAGGGCACCTCGGGGGTTCAGGATGAAAAGAGGCCCAGGGACTGCTGTGATGTAGATGACGGGATGATGATCCCGTGGCTGAAGATGGATTGAAAAATGGACACCGTGGGCTCCCAGAATGGTGAGTGGAAGTTTGGCAAAAAGGCCTATATATAGCTGTAGGGCCCACATTGCCACCTCATTTGTACCTGCTGCAATAGTGACTGGACAAACAATTTTCAGAGGAGATTTGGAGATTGGGGGAGGACGAGGCATCCGATTGGCGATTAGCGAGCTTCAGGTTAGTGGTCTGATCATCCTGCATAGAAATAAGATTTCATTTTTTGGGCAGGGGCTGTACGAGGGGCCGTACATAGATATTTAGGGGATATGGGCCCCACATGCACGGGCGATCCGGTAATAGGCGCGCACATGTGCACGCTTGTCCACTGGATATATGCGCATGGGGGCGTGGTAGAGGGGATTTAAGGCATGCTCTAAGGGCGCGCCTGTGGGTTGAACAGGCACGCACAAGTGCACATTTGTAGGTTGAACAGGTGGGCTTGGGAGCGCGCCTATGAAGCAAACAAGTGCACACTGATGCGCACCTATGTAGTGAACAGGTGCGCACACATGCACACCTGTGTAGTGAACAGACGCGCATGTGTGCGCGCCTGTGGGTAACAAAACCACGCCTAGGAGGCAAGGTTGAGGTGTATAAAAACGAGTCTTTTTGATGCTGTTGATGGTTTCTTGAGCTGATATAGGACTCTGTGTTGTGCCTGCATGTGGACAGTTATGACAATGCCAGTGGGTTGGCGAGAGCAAGACTGGTCTCAGCTGCGAGACGCCATGGCCATTGAGGGGCCAGGTGTGCATGCAAATTTGGCAGTCTGTGGGCTGCTAAAGTTCTTTGAGTGCCCGTTGATACGGGCACATGAGTATCTCCTACAGTTCCTGATCCAGATGTGGAGTCCAGAGCTGCACTGCTTCCTCATGTGAGGAGAGCATATCCCCTTCACTGCGGTGGAGGACGTATATTTCTTGACCGGGCTTCCCTTTCGGGGAACGGCCTTACCGGTGGAGACAATGCTGCCTAGGGATACACAGCTCGCGACTATTGGCCGAAGATATTGTTCGGGTCAGAACTTTATGTCCGGGACGGTTATGAGCATTGCGTCTATAGATTCCCTAGTGCATTTCTGTATAGCAATGATGATTGTGTGAGTATATGGGTCACTGGCGACCCATCGGATCAGTGGTGGCCAACTTGTGGTGCTGGAGAGAGTGTTGGCCGACGAGCGTTTTTCTTGGGGGCTTACGCTGCATGCGAGGATGGTGGGGAAGTTGGACCACTGTCGGTCCACAGATACAGGGGAGTTTTCCTTCGGGTCCATCCTAATGGTCTGGTTTCTAGAGAGGGTGCTGATGTTGTGCCCGATGATTCTATTGGGTGCGCCTGGGGCGCAAGAGCCACGGTTGAGGAGGTGTTCGATTGTGTTGCTTCTCCATGGTGGTGGCGAAGGTGGCCACTTATTTTCTATAGAGGTGGTGCAGGTATGGTGGCAGATGCCGCAGGTGATTTTACGTTACCCCTATGCCAGGGTGGACTTCTGGGATGATCTGGACATGGTGCTACCTCCAGGGGAGGTTTTTGATCATCGAGGTATGTTTGGTGTTTATGTGTATGTTTTTTCTACTTTTTGTTTGAGATAGCAGTCCATATGTATATGATATAGATGCTGATACTATCGGTTGTTTGTTTGCATGTGCAGATGTGGCACCTCACGGGCACGAGGTGGAGTTGCAGCGAGCACCGGAGAGACCGTCGCGAGGAGAGATATGTCAACATGATGAGGCCGTGGTGCGACCAGTTGAGCCAGAGAGGGTAGCGAGGAGGTGTCGGTTTGATGACCCTGGTGCTAGGCCATCACATGCTCCTCTGGCGGTGGCCGGAGCTGATTTTGAGGACATACGCCATCATCTGGAGACGATATTACAGTAGGTGCTTGAGGGCATATGGTCTCGCATCCAGGATGAGACTTTCCTGGAGCAGTGTGTGGGGGTGCTGCCACCATGGTGGGCCATAGTACGAAGAGCAGCAGTGGCTGCTGCGTTGATGACCGAACGACTGCTGCCGGGGTAGGAGGGGCCGGTAGGGGGTGGACCACCACCTCCTGGGACAGGAGGTGGTGGGCCACCACCGCCTGAGGGAGGAGCGGGCGGTGGTGGTCTCAAGGCACCGTGAGTGGTGCTCTGAGGCATTTGATGTATAGATATTTTTTGTATATAGGTTGGTGAGCCCATTTTGTACCGAGGTGTTGCATTGGCTTGCAGATACTTGTATCTTTTGTATGTAAACATTCAGATGGAACTGTGGATCTATATATATACATGAGTATACTTTTTGAGATCTATGTGGTGTTTACAAGTTTTTGGTTAATGTTTTGATGATGTCTATGCTATGTATATGCTATGATAGGGTTTTGATGTGTTTATGTATGTGTAGAGGTAGCTTGGTGTGATATATGCCAGTCTAACACAATATTAGCTAGGTTATCTGAAATGTGATTCAATTGTCTTGGAATATGTGTAAATGTAATGGAATCAAAATGTCGAGATAAAAGCCTAACCTGCAGGTATTTGCGAAAGAGGAAAGGATCACGTACGCAGTACACATTGTTGAGCTGGAGTACGACTAGTTGAGAGTCGAGAAAGACGCTAAGGTGATGAATATGATGATGCTGAGCATCGGCCAGGAGGCCAATGACGGCGGTGTATTCGTCTTGGTTGTTGGTTGCTGACCCCAAACATATGCCGCTTGAATGGAGCATTTCATGTGAAGGGGTGTAGAGAGCCCAAGCATCCGAAGCAAGATTTTGCATCCAACGGCTGGCGCCGTCGGCATAACTGATGTCGTAGGCTAGTGGAGGAATCATCTGTCAATAGCACAAAGGATAGTTTAGATGTGAGGGGAGGAGAAAAAGATCAAAAAATGCTAGAAAAAGAAATAACCCAAAGTAGAATGACTATGTTTAAGTGTAAAATTTCTTTAAGTATAACCCATTGACAGGTTCTTTGAGAGAGAGGCCTTCGGGAGAGGCCAGAATATATGCACCTTTGGTGAGGCAATGTTGAATGATGTATGGGCCATGCTAGAGTGACTCGAATTTGCCATGGCCAAAGGTATCATGAGCGATATCGTAAGCCAAGACGAGGTCGCCTTCGCAGAATGAGTGAAGGTTGACATGGCGATCAAAGGTATCCTTGGTTCATTTTTTAGCTGCCTCGTTGTTCTGTAAGGAAGATCGACGATATTCATCCAGAGATTCCAAGTTCAGTAAGTGCTACTCCATTGGAGCAGTGTCTGGTAATAGCTCAATTGCGGTGCGTAAGGTGGGAATTTCACACTGAATGGGGAGAGTGGCCTCAACCCCATGGACTAAATGAAATGGTGTGAAACCAATAGCTGTTTTCACGGCCGTTCGGTAATCCCATAGCGCAGAAAATAACATACGATGCCAATTGGTTTTATGTTTATTAACCGTGCGCTGTAACATGGTCTTGAGGAATTTGTTAACTGCCTCGACCTGTCCGTTAGAGTGAGGGTAATATGGTGAGGAAAACTCGTGAGAGAAGCCTAACCAAGATGAGAGTTCACCAAAGATCTCATTCTCGAAGTGTTTCCCATGGTCGGAAATGAGTTGGAGGGGTACTCCAAAGCGAGATATGACGTGGTAAAATAAAAAACACGCTGCAGTGTCAGCGGTGTTGTTGAAAGTGGGCATAGATTCTGTCCATTTGGTGAAGTAATCAACAACGACAACGATGTATTTGTGAAACTTACTAGAGGGGGGATTACAAGTCATGAAGTCAATGCCCCATTTACAAAAAGGCCTGGCAGTAATGACAGGGTGGAGAAGAGCGGGGGGAGCTCAGGCTTTGTTGGCGTAGAGATGACATTGCTCACATCGTTTCATAGCATGAATGCAATCATGAAACAAGGTAGGCCAAAAGTAACCGGCTCAGATAATATTTTGAGTAGTGGATATGCCTGAAATATGGCCCCCACATGCACCACTGTGGCAGTCGTTTAAGACTCTATTGGCCTCGTCAATAGTCAAGCATCGACTAAGAATGGTGTCGACGCCCCACCGATATAGGATGTCTCCAATGAGAAGGTAGCGGGGGGCCTGATGACGAATACGTAGACGACCATCTCGTGAAAGGTGGTTACCAAACTTTTGAGTTTGGAGGTAGACGAGGAGGTTGCCGTACCAAGGATCATCCGAAGTGATTGAAACGAGATGTTCGTCGGGAAAGTCGATGTTGACAGGACACTGGTGGTGTTAGAGGGGAGTGCCATGACAAGTTTGGCGAGAATGAGGGCCTTATTACTCTTAGGTGTTGAGAACTTGAGGTTGTACTCCTGAAGGATAACGATCCATCGAGCGAATTTTCCGTTAACTTGTCGACGGCTGAGAAAGTACTGCATAGGGTTGGAATCTGCGACGACCTTTGTTGTGCGAAGCAAAATGTAGTGGCGCAGTTTCTGGACTGCGAGGACGACTGCAAGAGCAAGTTTCTCTTCGTGTTTATACTTCAATGGTGGCCCTAAGAGGTTTTTACTAACATAATAAATGACATGTTCAAGATTATCATCACTGAGCTGGATGAGGACGCTGACTACTGATACAACTGATGCTGATACGTAGAGGATATAGTCGTGATTGTAGTCAAGTGCACTAATTAAAGGTGCATTTGAAAGTGTTGTTTTAATATTGTCAAATTAATGTTGGGCATGGTTGTCCCAGTGAAAAGGGATGTCGTGACGTAGTAAGCGAAGGAAACCATGTGCGCGTATGGCGTAATCTGGGACAAAGTGTCTAAGAAAGTTAGCTTTTCCCTGTAGACTTTGAAGTTGTCGTAAATTTTTGGGAGGTGGAATTTCGGTGATATCTTGGACTTTGAGGGGGTCCACGGTAATACCACTTTGGGAAACAATAAAATCGAGGAGGTGCCCGACGGTGACACAGAACACACACTTGAGAGGATTCAAGCGGATGTTGTATTGACGACACCGTTGAAAGATGATTCGTAAATCATTGAGATGATGGGTGCATTTCTTGGATCGAGCTGTGAGGTCATCCAAGTAGGCGAGGATGATATTAGCCAGATCGTGAAAGATGTATGTCATCGCCCGCTGGAAAGTTGCGCCGACATTCTTTAAGCCGAAAGGCATGACACGATATGCAAAATTACCCCACGGGGTAGTGAATGTGGTTTTATATTGATCAGATGGGTGGATTTGAATTTGATTATAGCCAAAGAAACCGTCCATAAAGGAGAGAGCCTTGTGGTCGGCACAGTCGTCAATAATTTGATCGATGAAAGGCGTTGAAAAGTTGTCTTTGGGACATGCGTGATTGAGATCGCAAAAGTATGTGAAAACATGGATAGAGCCCTGTTTTTTGTTAACGGGTATAGGTTTGGACATCCATGAGGTATATGCGATGGGGTAAATGAAACCAACAACACGTAACTTGTCAATTTTGGCTTTGATAGCCGCGACTTTGGATGGGTGTAGTGGTCGTTGTTTTTGGCGAATTGGTGTGATGTCAGGCCAGTTGTTGATGCGATGTTCGACAATAGAGGGATCAAGGCCAGACATTTTCGTGTATGACCAGGAGAAAATATCCCTATATTCCTGGAAGAGGGCTTTATATGCGGCGAATTCCTGAGGAGTGAAAGCAGCTCCAATGGTGATTTCTTCGACAATGCCATTTTTAATGGAAATGTCGATTTTAATGGTGGGGGAAATGTTGGCCATATTGCCTTCTTCAAAAGCATCAGGGGCAGGGATGGGATTTTTGAACCAGTCGATAGGCCCTGATGGGATAAAATCCTTGGTTTCGACCGCGTAAATGGGGTTGTGGTTAGGAGGCATGGGGGATTCCTGTGGAGAGAAGAGTACGCTATGGTGTAGCACCTCCCAGGGAGAATCTGGGTGGTTTAACTTTTCTAGTATTTCTTCATCGCGTTGGAAGTGACGGGAATACAAGGGGTCGTGAGGAGTGATCTTGGTGACAGTGGTCGTGTGGTTGTCCCCTGGTGAAGAAGCATGGGGAACATTGTTAGGAGATGGTGAGGGTTCACTCGACATAAACCATATATTGAAGTATTGAGGGGTACCCATGGTGGTTGGCTGGAGAGTGTCCGTTGGGGAATGAGTAGGAGAGTTGGGTGGGTTGGAGGGCGAATCCTCAGATACAACATATAAGAACCATGGAGGCATTGGGAGTGCCTCGGGTTTGGGAGAAATGACATGAAGATCCTCTAGTGACGAGGTAATGTCAATTATCGCTTCTGCGGGTCAGTGAAGCAGGGTCAATTGATGTTGCCTATATTCAAGGATCATATGACAATGGTATGTAAAATGAGCTAATGAATCGCAGAGAGAGAAAGGGCATCTCATACGTTCATTGACTGAAGTGGTGACATAACAAATGTTAGTGATATTTGTTGAGGAGGACATAGCATGACTGGGGTTGTTCTGGAAGTTCTGGGGTACTACGGCTAATGTCTGTCGAAAGCATGGCAGTGCTGGGCAATGATGGGTATAATGACCATACTTTGAACATATAGCACAAACATATTTGGTCCTCAACCCTTTACTACTGGAAGGGTGGGTGGTAGTGGCAGGTGTTGGGGGAGTTTGATTGAGGGGGATCAAATTCCGCAATTCAGGTAGTGATGGACAGTTATTGGTTTGGTGGCCCTCTTTCTCACATAGTGCGCAAGGTGGTGGGATGCATGGAGGAAGTGGAGCGGTGGGCTCCTTCTTCTTTCTCCTGCCCCCAACTGTAGCAGGGGGGTTAGTGAGCGGGGGGGTGGTGGGGGTAAGGATGGGAATCATCATGGGGATTCCTTCCTGGGGGGGAAGGGATGGTCTAGGGACCATCTCTGGTGGGTGTAAATACCAAACTGGGATTGCTAACACCATATTAGGAAGTGTGAGTGTTGTGGCTACCTGAAAATCTTCGATACCTGGTGGAGGGTAAAAGAAGGGAATTTGAGTGAGGGGTTGGGGAAATGTCTCCCAAACTGGACTATGTCCTTGGGGAGAGGTGGAATCGTGGACTGGTGGGGTCGACGAGTGTCCAGAAGGTTCTTGAGGGGGGGGGTTCTGCGACGAGTGGGACGTCAGGTATGATAGAAGCCTCTGTAGGAGGAAGGGTATCCTCTGTGTGAGTGCTGTTAGATGATATGACACACACTTGATTGGAAGGGTGAAGGAGTGGTGGTGCTCCATGATATGTTCCTAATAAGGATGGATCTTTAAAAATCCCAGGACCCATCTCGACGAGTGGATATGTGTCATGGCTTGTGTGGATGAGAGGAAGAATTATATCGATGTTGGCAGATGGATTAGGCTCATAATGTGAGACTTGGTCAATGGTAACGATCTTCCCATTGTGAGGGAACATCATTGTCCAAAAGACGGAAGATGCCACTGCCTTCATAGCGTACATGTAGCTATGACCGAACAAGATATTATAATCGAGTGGGGCATCGATAACTTCGATATCGATGAGAATAGTCTTTCCCCCGAGTTCAACGGGGACATTTTGAAAGAACCCTTTAGGAGAGGATGGTTTTCCGTCATAAGCTCGTAATGTGATGGCAGAGGGTATGAGTTCTGGGGAACCAAATTTCTGCCATACCATTTTGGACATAATGCATGTAGATGCACCTTCATCGATGATACACCGATGAACTGTGATGTTCCGTATTTTTATTGGTATTTGAAAATAAATCAAGGCGGGAAGACGAGGTTCTCCGTTGTCAATATCAAAGGTGATGAGTTGGGTATCTGTGGGGTCGAATGCCCCCAAGGTGGAAAGGAGTGATTTCCGTTGAGTAGGACAAGTCTGGAGGACTTCCAAGACTGACATGGCAGCCGAGGTTTGTGCTAAGTCGTTTACCAAACTATAGTTATGAGCTGCCCTAGCCTGTGGGTTGTGGACATTCCTGCGCAATGGGATGCGAGGGATGCGAAGCAGTGGTTCAGCAGAAGGGCGAGGGATCACCAACGGGGGTGCTGTCAGCGTAGGGTTGGTCTCTGGAGGGATGGGAGTAGACTCAGCGGGTACATGATATTGGCAGTTACGTGTTTGCAGAAGGATCTCTTCCTCACTTGTGAGGAGAATTGTACGATCTGCTGGATTGTTGGGGTTGAGGTATTGTCCCACCTGAGGTGGGGGAAGATGTGTGTCCTGTTGTGTGTTTATCACACCTTGATGTGGAATAGGATTTTTCATCACGACGGGAGGGGGTTGTTGCACGTATTGTTGTGGTGCCTGTGGATGGGAAGGCTGTGCAGGAGAATGGGGAAGACTACTAGAGTCTTTCAACCATTTGAAATCAGTGATCTGGGGGCAATGATGAGTGTAATGGACAAACTCACCACAAAGGGAACAAGGGAAGATGGTTTTAACATTATTTTACCCTTGGCGTTTATTAGTATTGCCCCCTTGGGGGTTTTGGTTCCCTTGGTTCTGGTTGCCCCCAGTGTGTTGGTGCTGTGGGGGTTGATTCCCGCCTTGACCTGGGTTGTTGTTATTCCTGTTCCATCCTTTCTTCTTGGCATTGTGTGATGGATGGTTTGGATTGTGTTCAACTGTTCAAAAATTTGGTATGGTTGAACAACAGAGGGTTGAACAAAATTCACCCCCGCATGAGGATGTGGGGGAGCCATGGGTTGTGGAGGGCCAGGAAATGGGAAGTACAGATTCTGTGGTGGTACTAATCCATAAGGTACATAGGAAGGCGTAGTGATTTCTCTAGTACTATAAGTTGAGGTTGAGGGAGTGCCACTGGTTGTTGGAATAGGTGGATGGATGGGGGGTGCCGACGGTGGTCCACTGATGGGTGGGGGTATAGAAACAGTGTATGGCTGTTGATAACGGGGTGGGGGGTAATAAGAAGTGCCCCCGTATGCCGAAGGGTATTGAGGTGTGCCATACATCAGTGGTGGTTGGGGTTGTGGACCGTGGTGTGTGGTGGCACCGATCAGTCTGTCTGCTGAGTGAGACATCCCAGGTTTGTCTTGGCCAAATGGCACAGGTTTTGGAAGATCAAGAAGTACCGTGTATAAGTACCCTGACTGTGCATAGATGAGGTCATACTGTTGGGCCTTGCTGATGGCTTCCTCTTCAGATTGAGGGAAGGTGGAAGCTACATCCTTATCGAGGAGAGATACAAGTGATCTAAGAAACTAGTCGAGACACTGTTGCTTGGTGGTTTATGCTTTGCACAAACTACGTCGCCTACGCCACTCGTGAATGTGGTCAATGATGTGTGTGGCTGAGGTTTGTTTGAAATTAGAAAGTAGTTCTAGACCATTATCGTGGCGGATGGGTAATTGGAAGAAGGTCAAGAATGCTTTGGCCAATGACTCAAAAGTTGCGTGGGACCCCGATTTTTCTTCGACATACCATTTAGCCGATGGGCCAGTGAGTGTGCGTTGAAATAATCGCAGTCTGATGGAATCATCCATAATGCTATTGGAGGAGCACCATAGGTGAAAGGTCATGACATGGTTGCCAGAGTCATCGCTTGCCTTTCCTTCAAACTTTGGTATGTCTGAAGGTAATTTGGTTGGAATTGCAGGCCATGTGGGATCATGCAATATAGGATCATTGGTGAGTTTGGTGAGATCCGATATGTTGAGAGAGGCCAAATATGGCATCTGCAGTGGGGGGGCAGGATTAGCTTTGGCCATGTTGTGTTGTGAACCTGACCCTTGAGGGGGGCTAGGTGGGTTGGTGCTCCCTCCTTGAGAGGAAGTGGGTCCCCTGCTTCTGTGTAAAGGAGAGTGAGTGAACGAATGACCTTGGGAAGTTGACCCAAGTAATGTAGAACCAAGCAAAGCTGATCCTAAAATAGTAGCACTCACAGGAGTGTGTGAAGGAGGTGTCGATGAGCGGGCATGACCATATACTCCCCCTAAGATAGAAGGGAGGTTTAGCAAGCGTCGTGAACGATGGGGGTTCTGTGGTTCCCCTATGATGTCAGACTAGCTGTGTGAATGCATGCAAAAAGTGGTGAGAGTAATGTATAAACAAGAGCCTTTTCATTGAATGTTTACACAATATATATATCCAAATCAAACTATAATCAGATGTGCATCATACATAAAATGTTTTGAAAAAGAATCATATATATGGGTAAGTGGGTTTTGTCCGCATGGGGGAATCAAAAGAAAGAAAATGCTCGTGTCCTAGAAGACGTAACGTCCTTCCTCTCAAATAGCACTGGACCTTCCAATAGTACTCAACAGTGGGGTCTGAACTCACTGGAAGAGAAACTAGTGAAGGATGAAATAATTGGTTATAATGAGGGGTAGAGGGGGCATATCCCGAAAGAGCTGGCGATATTTCCCAATAGCTACACAAAATCCAATCAAGGTGCAATTGAAGCCCACAATTTCCACCTGGGTAGATTTCCTAAAGTTGGTCACTAGGTACCTCGGTCAAAGTGCGACATTTAGATTTTCGGCCTAAGAAATGGGTCACGGGTTGGATCCTGTCCAAGAGGTGGGTGCCCCAAGGGGGGACGCACAGAACAACCATACCTCGGCCTTAAACCCTTCACAGGTATCTCCCTGCCTTATGGTAATTGGAACACTTGACTTGGAGGATTTTCAGTTCCCTATTTGACAACCTTTATGTTTTGACAAGGTGATAACCAGATAACGGGGATTTATTTGGATGCCTATCCCCAAAATCCTACCTAGACTAAATTTTTTTTTTTGGCACCTCCTGTGGAGGAAAACTTAGTGAGTTTTTATAAATATTTTAGGTGTAGTTGTTTTGGGAGGTTGGGGGTGCAAACCAACCTCATTGATTAAGAAAAGGGTGGGGTATTTTCGGAATCCCTTTGGAGGAAACTTACTTTGACCTCCACGTTTCAAGAAGAAGCTATGTGAGTGATAAGTGACTTTTGTGTGTGAGTGAAAGTGTGCCAATTTTTAGTGAATTATATGTCACCTTGCTGCATGTGGACTTCGCTTGGTCCTTACAAGTGTTTGATTACCTAATTAACTAAGTGCCTTTGGTACAACCTTGCGTAATTTAAAAGTCCCTAGGAAGCAAGCATGTGGACATGTGGGTCCGTTACTATCCCTTTAACTCCCTATTGTGATGCAATCTATAAAAATATTTGAAACTATCCTAGATTGAACATGTGGGCATGTATGGGCCCGTTACAAAACCTTTAAACTTCCCTAGTGTTTTGATCTACGAAAGAAAAAATTTAAACACTATCCTATCTTTGTAGCATGTGGGCATGTATGGTCCCATTACAATATTAAGATGTGTTTGAAAAAGCAAACTAAGAGGAGTCCCAAAAAGGGCTGTTGTCCTCTCCTAAAGGTTTTAATGTTGTTTAAGGGAGATGAACTCGTTTCACAATATTTTTCTGTTTCTCAAGATCGCTTGGAGGCGCGAGAGAAGAGCATACTAAGCGATTGTTACTCAACTTCTAGTCCCAATGTAAGTTAAATGTGATTAAAAATGATTTACAACTTATCTTGTGAGTCAAAACAAGCCATCCACGTGGCAAAAAGCAAATAAGGGAAATTGATTTTATCCTCCTAAGTGCCTATGTGTTTTTTGACTAACCCCTTTAGATGATGAGGGGACTAAGTGTGGTGCAGCTTTAAAACATGCTTGACATAATTTTTAAGAAGGAAAATGGCCTTCCCCACATTTCAACAACTTTACAATGTGAAATTTTTCATAGATGCGCGGGTCCTAGTGGAGACAGAGGCGCATAGAGCGCATGCATGCGAACAAAGACAAGTCAAAAGGCGTGCGTGTGCATAACATAATTATGAGTCAGGCATGTGGGTGCACGATGCGCGTCTGTGGGCCTAAAAACCCATGCATAGATGGCACATGGTCGAGAATGAAAAATCCGAATGGATTTCTCTCAATTCAACTTGGAATTGGCTGGTTGGCAGGTCGGCTTAGGCCGATTAGTGCACCTGCAAGTTAAACAAACTAAAAGAAGAGAAAGAAAAACCCAAATGAGGTAGGAAATTGATACCTTTCCCCAGTGGAGTCGCCAATATGTTCCGCCTCTTTCGTCACCTTGGTGAGAAGAATAGAGGTGCTTGCAAGCTCAGTTGGGTCTGCTGAGCAGGACAATTGTAGAGAAAAGAGTTAGGGAAAGAAAAAAAAAAGTACAATTAAGAATTAAACTAAGAGATGCAATAAAAACTAAATTCATGAGCATAGGGACATAGAAACAAAAAGAACCAAAAGATCCATGTCACCAATGCTTGAGGCTGATCTATTGATGAAAACAAAGCACCAAGAAGAAAGGGGACTATGAGTCCCTTCTTCCTCCAAGGGAAGGCTCTTGGACCCTCACTAGCTAGCTATTCTTACAACAAAGAAAATGAAAAATGGTGATGAAAGAACTCTTTACAAATCCACTCAATGGTGAGGTGGATTGTCCAATGTAATGGTGCCACTATGCTCTTGTCAAGGATGGAGTCCTCAAAACAATATAGGTAGCATAAAATTACTTTGAATTCCTTGATAAAATGAGGTGCATCCATGTCTTTTTATAACATTCATTTGGGTTATTGTTTAACTTCTTTGTAGTGTGAAAAGAGGCCAATTAGGGCATTATTAGGTCTTTGACCAGCCCACCAGTCGGATCCAGCCCAGATTTGAGGGTCAAATCGGCTTGGGAGCTGAACCATAAGTGGTTGGGAGGCCGACCACTTCCATAAATGCGCCGTTTAGCAGATGCACAACTTTTTGCGCTAACATTCGCGCATCGTGTGCCTGTGCACGATTTCTACATTCCTGTTCTGCGCATGCGCGTGTGCGCCCAATGTCTGCAAAGAGCTCTTCAATTTTTCACTACTTTGTATAGTTTTTGACCTTTTTTGAATGCTATGGTATTAATTTAGGTCCATGTATGACTTCATCAGTCTTTGACGATGCTGATTTCTTGTAACCATGCGCGGATGAAATTTCAGTGATAACACATATATGTACTTTGAATTCCACAAAAATATTCATAATTTGTGAGTCTATCCATGACCACAAAAATGGAATCCTTACCTTCTAGTTTCGGTAAACCTGTAATGAAATCCATTGATATATCTTCCCATCTTTGATTAGGTATGTCTACATGATAAAGTAACCTTGGAGTTTTTACTATTTCTCCTTTATTTATTTGGAAAACTTGACATTCTCTTACAAATTTTTGAATGTATTTCTTCATTCCTTCCCAAAAGAAATATTTTTTTATCCTTTGATATGTTTTAAGGAACCCTGAATGTCCTCTCATTGGAGAATCATGAGACTCCATTGATAATTGTTTCTTCAACTTTGATTGTGGACATATATATATTCTCCCCTTGTACTAGATAATATCTCTCTTTCACTCCCAATGTTCCATAGAGTTCATCCCTTCCCTTATACATTGTATTTTGTATCTTGTACTATCGTCATTTTTCCATTCATGGTGAGATTATTCGAACCACACAAGAATGGAAGATGTAATTGATTATAAACTTGAGGCTTCTTCTATTCTAGAAAGGGCATCTATGACCACATTGTACTTCCCATTTTTGTATACTATTTCAAAATAAAACCTTTGCATTTTGGCTACCCATTTTTGCTACTCTTCTAATGAAAATATTTGTTACAAAAATTACTTTAGGTTATCATGGTTTATATTGACTTTAAAATTCCTCCCAATGAGATATTATCGCCATTTTTTTATTGCATTTAAAATTGTTGCCATTTCTTTTTCATATGTAGATTTCACCAAGTCTTTTCCCTTTGATTGTTTACTTTAAAAATCCAATGGTCTTCCTTATTGCATCAATACTACTCCAATTCCTTTTTCAGATGCATCACATTCGAATATGAATGTTTTACCAAAATTATGTGTTTCCATTACTAGTGTAGAAGACACATGATGTTTTAAAAGTGACAATTCCAAGGTATCCTCTTCATTCCATACAAATGGATTTTTATTCAAGAGATGTGAGTGGGCCTGCAATGCGTGCATAATTCTTAACAATTTTTTGATAATATCCTGTAAGACCCAAAAACATTGTAATACTCTTGATGTTTTTAGGAATAAGCCACTTTGTAATAGCTTGTATCTTTTTAGGGTCCACCTTAACCCCTTCCTTTGAAACAATATGACCCAAATAATCTACTTCTTGTTTCCAAAAATAATATTTGGATGTTTTTACATACTATTGATTGTTATAAATAATTTGCAGGACTTGATCCACATGTTTAATGTCGTCTTCCCATGATTTTCTATAGATAAGTATATCATCAAAGCAAACCAACACAAAATTTCTAATATGGGGTCAAAATTTTTTGTTCATAAGGATTTTAAAAGTCGAAGGAGAATTAGTCAACCCAAAAGGCATGAACAAGAAGTCATAGTTCCCATCACAAGTTCTACAATATATTTTGGGAATATAATCTTTTCTTAATATGATTTGGTGGTATTCTAATTTAAGATCTAGCTTTGTAAAATAAGCCACTCCATGAAACTCATTTAATAGCTCATCAATATTTGGAATGTGAAATTTATCCTTTATGGTGATTTTGTTTGGATCTCTATAATCATGACATATCCTCCAATAATTATCTTTTCTTCCCACCATCACTATTAGAGCTAAAAATGAACTCCTACTTGGTTGAATAACACCTGAATCCAACATGTCTTGTACTATTTTCTGAATCTCCCCCTTTTGCTGATGAGGATATCTATAAGGCCTTTTGTTAAGAGGAGTACTTACAAATATTAGTTCGATTTGATGTTCATTATTTCTAGATAGAGGTATACCTTTATGATTTCTTGGAAGAACCTATAGATATTTTTCAAGGTGCATCTTAATTCCTCTAGAATATTTTCATCTTCTTACTTAGCTTCCATAGAATAAAGTTTAACCAAAAATCCCTTGCTACCATTTTGTTTATGATATTTTCCAATGTACTAGAGTTGATGAATTGAGAAGGTCAATTTTTTAACCCTTTTAGTTCATATTGAATTCCTTTCAATTCAAATTTCATGAATAATTCATTATAGTTTGTAGAAATTGTACCTGATGTTCTCAACCATTGAATCCATAGAACTACATATACACCTCCAATGGGGATGGAATACATTGGGATTTCCAAATTATATTCTCCCATACTTACTTTAATGCTATGGAATTTTCCCAAACAATAAATACTCCCACCATTAGCAACCAAAACTTCAAACTTTGTCACTGGATATACAAAACAATTGAGGTGCTCTGCTAATATTTTATCAATGAAGTTACAAGAACTACCTAAGTGATGAGCACTATAACCTTTTTCTTCTTAATGTAACCTACAATCTTCAGGGTTTGAGGTGCTAACAAACCTGCCAATACAAGAACATATATTTCACACTTGTTTGAATCAATGTTGTGCATAATTTCTACCTCTATTTCCTTCTCTTTTAAGTTGATAAGTTCTTGCTCATTTATTTTTGTAGATGCCTCCATTTTCTCTTCATCATTATTTTCCCAGGTGAAAAATTCTGTTTCTTGACATTTATGTCTGTTGGGTATGTGTTATATTCTTTGCATGCATGTGTGTGGGCGCGTCAGATTCAACAATTACTTCTGATGATCCCAACTTACTTCACTCTTTGTGTCATGTTCACCAGGTGCTTTCCTAGGGGAGTCCCAGGTTTGTCCCCCCTGGTTATGTGTAGCGTTCAGGGCAGTGCCCCCAAATTTATTTTTGGGTTGTTTTTGCTATTTTAGTGGATTTTTCTATTTTTAGCGGTTTTCTAAATTAATCCTGGATTAAGGGATTAGGGTTTTGGTAGCTACAAAATACCTAAAATATTTTATATATTGTATTTTGAATGTTGAAATTAATACGATGAAGAGTTGAAAGGTGTGACACCAAGAAAGGTTGGTTTTCTTCCGGTTAAGTGTTTCCAGCATAAATCTCCGCGTACCATGTTTATGAGCCATTGATTAATTTCTATTTTTCTTAATAATCTGTATACATTGCGTTACTTCACAGGTTTAAAACTTACAATGTCCTTTTGACCATTTGTTGTTACAACCAAAGCATAATGATTTTTCTCTTCTTTCCTCCATTTCCTTCTGTGATATTCGTGTAGTTTGAGGTATAGTTGTCTTATGAATCCAAAAATCATCTCAACTTCCTGCATATGCTCCAATGGTATATTTGTGTGCATCATTGTTCTTGGCTCAAATAAGATGAACAAATTGCATAACTTCCATAATATTTTTAGGATGTTTTAGGAAAAAAACATTTTTAATGTCTTCTTTTAATCCACCCATGTAAGCTTCCAACAAATGCTCATCACTTATGTTATCCACCCTTGTGGCCAATACCTAAAATTCTGAATTATAATCTTCAATATGACCTAAGTGTTTAATTCTTATCAATTGACTGAAGTAGTCTTGTTTTAAAACTTTCCCATATTATGCTTCTAAGTCTCTTGTGAATAAACCCCAAGTATAATGATAATAAGGGGATTCCCTTTAACTACCCATTGATACCATTGATATGGTTTTATCTCAAAATTCAAAGTTGTTGTGTGAATCCTTTGCTTATCATCCATAATATTATGCAGCTCAAAATATTGCTCTATTTAGTTCACCTAGGTAAAAAAATTTGTTCCATCAAACTTAATTCAACATTGGGAAGGTTCACTCCTTTTGGATACCATCCATAAGTAACTCCATTATTGGAGTTAAATCCCCATGCAAAATTCTTATTATTGGAAATTTGTTCAAACTAAATACTACCTTTATTTTCATGAGTCCCTTTAAACACCTTATCAATTTTAGGGAACCTCCCATTTAAGGATTCAATAATATTCTATTCCATTTGTTTCAACTTTCCATCCATTTTCTGTTCCAATTGTTCCATCGTTCTTTTCATTTGTTGCTCATTTTCATCCATCTTCCTGTCCATCAGTTCCTTATTTACAGATGTTGTCGCAAGAGTTGGTTCTAGGCTGTAATAGAGCCAAGGCTTAGCACATTTTAAATGAAATAAATTTTGTCACTCGGACTTGAATTAGGTTGCATGCAAGTAAATTCTGAGATAACCTCAAACCACTTTTGATTGGAAACTGCCCCTTCCAACCCGAGAGGGATCTCTCGAAAATATGTCACAATAGGATATTCAATAAGCTTAATAGTGGGAAGATCTGTGGGTAACAAAAAGTTTTGGGTTTTTAGGGTTGGTGGGTTGGACCAGGAGGTAGTCCATTGGGAATTGAGTCAAATGATCAAGCAAATAATAAGAGTGTTTCGGCAATGGAAATCCATGGAACAGAGGCGAGGTAGAAGCTGATTACAGAGAGAAGGATTTATAAAAGTATGGCAATAGAATAGAGAGAAAACATATCAAAATGCAAGGATCACTTAACAATTAGTGAATTATAAGCATAAATCAGTGGAAAGAGATGGTTGGGACAGAGCATCTATCCAAGTATGAATTCTGAACCTTCAGATCTTTACAAGAAACAACCTATAACATGTCCTGCAATAGAGAATCTAACAAACAGATGAATTCCATTACAAACAAAGTCACAAATTGGGAAGAAAATGGAAATAAAACCAAGTGAAATGATGTGATAACGAAGCATTAAGACATTCTCTGCAAACGAAATCACAAGAATCTCTGCTATAGATTAAAAATGGCTCTGTACTCTTTTATTTAAACAATAAAACAAATGCTACAACCCAGGAGTACTACTCCTGTGTGTCTTTCCCCCCCCTTCTCTCCCAAAGAGATATACAATATATAATCCTTCAATGCATAACATATGAGAAATGACCTCAAAACTGACTGAGAAACGAACTAACCGTTATTTAACTAAAATCTGGGCCCGTTCCTTCATTTCTGGGTCATGTCTGCAGTTCCATATTGCGGGGCACTTTTTCCTACCTTCCTGAGCTCTAAATTAGGATCTGAAGATACCATTGGAAATCTTAGGATCTATAGATGTCAATCGACTATTCAAACGTGTAAAACGACCTCTCCAAGGTTGAGAAAAGTGAGTTTTCCCACATGCAATTTTTTTTGGAAAAACCTGCGATTTCGGTGGCTAACAGGCCGAAAACAGGGGTATCTTAGCCACCGAAAGTCCCAGCTTTTGGCAGCTAACAGTGCAATTTCAGAGCGTTGTAAGCCACCGAAAGTCTCGAAACCCTGATTTCAACTTTCGGGTTTCAGGGAAACGGAGCAATGGTCAAAATCTTTATGTCAGCCAAACCCTCGACTGCCGAAAACCCAAAATGGTGACGTGGCACTTATGTAAAACCTTATTATAGCGATTTTATTTCCATTTATTGCATTCTTTTAGTAACTCCACATGACTTGATTTTTGGGTAAAAACGCATCTACACTTTAGACAACTAAGGGCATATGAAACCTGAGATTTAAGATACCGAAAGTCTGCACTTTCGGTAGCTAAACACTATAAATTTTTTCCTCCTAAGCTACCGAAAGCCAAAATTTCAATATTTGTTACAACAACATCCATAATTATTTCCATTTCTATTTGAGTATTCATTAAATTAAACTTTTTCATTCACCTATCATTCAATTCATCGATTTAATTGATCAATTTGGATAGATGGTTTTTGTATTTCCTCATTTTCTTCATGAGTCATGGAGGAGTTTTCTATAGGTTTAATTGGTGAAGTAGTTTTTGGATCTTTCTGTGGAGCCATGAAACAAATTTATTGGGTGATAAGGACAAGGGAGTGTTAGGTTCTATAACTCTCTCATATACATGCGGGGTCCAACAATAATACTCGGTCCAATATCTAAGGTCACTAACTAAGGAGGCTCAACCATTTACTTAGATGTACTACTTGACTACCGAGGTAATAAACAGTGGTCTCCCCGAGTGTTGTTCTCAATGTACTATAGAAACAATATGTACTAATAACTTATCTAAGGATTGTTTCATGTATACATAGGGGAATTCCTATATACGTCAAGATATGTGGAAGTAAAATTCCATCTATAGGTACTCTCTAATGCGGTACTACTTGAAGTGGTACTGATAGGGGTTTCCAACTAGGTGAAACAATGTGTTTCCAACCACGTGAAACCATGTGTATTTCCTGCATGTATTCTTCCACAACCACAGTTTTACCCACTTAACGACATATCCCGTGTTATTTAAATACACTGGAACACATCTCTAAAAAACATATAAAAAATGAGCTTGTTAACCACAAAAAAAGATCTTAAAATCGCCAAAACGTAACTTGTGAAAAAATCCTAACTTTCATAAGAAGTATATCATAAAATGTAATGATTAAATATGTGAAATTTTTTCCACATGTACTTCACTATGTCACTCAATATTTTGAAAATTCCAGAGGCTGAAACTTCATTGAAAAACATTATAGTGGAAATGCCAAGAGAATCGATTTCAAGATTAGTCACAAACCTTGTCTTCCATGGACTATATATTCGAAATTATAGCGAACCAGAACCTAAAATTTTTACCACCTGTACTATGACATTTCATTTTAGTCTCCACAAAATTTCAATATTTGAAACTTCATATAAAAATAATTATAGTGAATATTCTAATATGGCTCATTTAGAACAGATTCCAGGATGAGTAAAAAACTCTATTTTCAATAGGATATATCTATGAAAGTATAATGAACCAGAACTTGAATTTTTTTTCAGACATATTGTGATATGTCTCTTAATTAACCTCCAATTTTTTTTATTTGAAATATCCAGAAACAAAAGTTGTAGTGAAATTAAAAGATGATTTTCTTAAAGAAACAAAACCCTAGGATAGATGGTCTTGACACCAAATGTTATAATCCAATACCCTAATAATGACAAAAAGTCAATGAATAAATTCCACTTCGAGGGGGAAACCTCCTTTTACAATATATCCAATTTAGAAGATAAGATGAGATGCTTATACGAATGATTCTCGTTTATTATAAATAGGAGATAAAGTGAGATTGATGTAACTTACCACTAAGATGACCTAATCATAACTAATAACTAATAATAAATTAGTGCTAGGGCCTTAACATTTTGATAAGAAGTCTCTAGGAGAAAAGGACTTTCAGTTAGGAGACCTTGTGTTGAAATGGGACAAGCCACATAAAGAGAAAGGAAAACATTCTAAATTCCAACAACTATGGCTTGGTCTTTACTTGGTAGTGGAGAAACTTGGCATAGACACATAAATATTGTGAAATATTGAAGGAGAAGTAGACATCATTCCTATCATTTGCAAAATATTGAAATAATAGTTTAGTTATCTATTTTCAAGCAACTGAATTGTACATAAGTATTACTTTTCAATTTTGGCATTTGAATTCTATCCATTGTCATTTGTTTGAATTGAGTCTGTCTATTGTTTTCCTTACTTTGAGTTTTTGCTTTGTTTAGATAATTCCTCTTCCAAGAATGATCTATTGCTTCATTTTTAAGAAATTAAACAATTGTCACTAACAATTTTCTTGCTTCAATGTCATAGAACACATTTGGTCATAATCATGAAAATCCACTCCAGGTCCAATAGATAAGACACTAGTTCTTGTTATTTATTTATTACCTCAGTCTAGTACTCAAGATTCAAACTTAGCAGTGGAACACTACCTACACAAAAGATGGATATGAGCAACTCAATCCTAGTTCTGGATAGATTATTGATTATGTTTGAGGCTTCATTCAAACATCTAATAACGACTGATGTTTTTCCTAGAAACTAATGGAGTGCCCAAGGTGTTACATGTAAGGAAGGTGCTTATCATAAAACATGCACATCTAAAAAACACAAAAATGATCATGAATAGGTATCATGCCACATGCCTTTAAAGGATGACTAAGATCCCTCATCCACCTCTCTCTCTCTAAAAAATGTGAAAGAGAATAAGATAAAAGGTAAAGGATTAGGAAAGGAATTTTAGATCATGTGCAAAATGTAGGTATCTCTGTCAGGGATATGGGTGCTCGTTGTTAGAGAAGTAAGGTATGTGATATCAAGGTGACTCTATTGGGGCTATGGAATTTCAACATTTATTGCGTATAATTACCTTGCAATACTCCACTAGCCTCTAAGGATGAACTAAGTTAGGGAATGAACTTCATACTTCCACCTCATAGTTTAACTGGTAATCTCCTCAAGCTAGGAATGGAAACTCATCCATCTTATTTGAAGGAAAAGGTGCAGTGGGACACTTTGGGATGAAACGTACTTGCTTAATCAAGGTAAAATATTTTAACGAAACTAGTGATTGTTTTAAGATTAGTTTGTAGATATTCATGGTTTTTCTCAATGACAATGTTGCCAATTTTTGATATAGAAATAAATCCCCATACTATTTTTTAATCCAAATGATGGAAGGATAATAACATGGCACCCCTCCACTTGTTTTGGATTTATGGACCTTCATGAAATTTAGTATATATTATCTTCCTTTAAATTGAAGTTTTGTTTATGGAGCTTGTTCTAGTTCTTCTCTCTTTGATCTCACTAGGCTCCTCAAATGATTGATTTAATATTTACCTCAAATTTAGAGAAATTTTCCTTTCCCCCTCATAAATTCTTCCAAAACTTACGCAAATATTTCTTTTTTTGCATCTCATAGAAAATTTATTGCTTGTGCTATATCACACTCAATCTTACTTTGTTTGTGACACAATGCATATCACAGCTCAACCTTTTTGGGTTGAGATATGTCACATCATCCAATTTTTTTTTTATCATGACAAAGAGAAATTTCCAAGAGATATCCTTTACATCCACCTTGTCATTATATCCTTTGAATCTTCCTTTCCTTGCGATGTATCACATGGGACAAAACTTTCCACTTGCACAACACATTGTATGGACCCAAATTTTCCTTCTCCTTGTGCATCGCAAGGAATTTTTTATGCGTGCAACATATCGCATGGACCAAAAATTTCACCGTACTTGACATACAACTCAAAAAAGAACTCTTGGCGAGACACATTGCATGAGATAGTTTTTCTCCTTTGTGATGTATTTCACTAATATAATTTTCATTCAATATGTCACACTTCCTCAAAATTTTCTTCATTGTGAAAAGATTCTTATCGCATCACAACAAAGTTTATTTTTGTGCAACTGACCAATGTGACTTTCATTTTGGTGGGGTTTGAACTTTTTAAAAGGGTTTTAAATTGCAAAAAGGGCCTTTTTTCAAATTATATAACCACTCCTCGATTCACTTTCTCTTCACCTTTCTCATGTGAACACTTGTCCCAGTTTCCTTGAGCCTCCAAATGCACTACGCTATGAGCCAAACAACCATATCGAGAGACCCTAACCACCAACTGACATATTATAGGTACACACTCATCCCAAAGGTTTAGGGTTTTGTTGGTTTGCATTGGTTTTAATGAATTTATTTCCTTAAAAAAATGGAGTCTACCAATTACAACATTTTTTTCCACACCATTGCATGGATGCACCTATTGGCTCGAATCTTAAGTCCATTTCCCACTTGTAGACTTATTCCCCCCCCATTTACTCCATAGGATATTTTAGAAAAACTCTCTTTGGCTAGTCATATTCTCCCTAGCATGTACACAACTTTGTATGTGCACATTTCTCTTATGCAACTAGTGTATGCATTTATTTGGAAAAAAAGTTATAAAATTGTGAATTTTTGGGTGCAGTTCAAGAGTTTCTCTAGTTCATTACCTCATATAGCTCATGTATAACTACTCCAATCAATTTTTTGAAGTATAAATACATGTCATTGGGTAGAGGAGAAAAGACATCCATAGAAACATCATTATACTAATGAATTTCCCCCTTCATTTTTGGAAACCCCTATTTCCAACACCTTTCTCATCTACCCTGTTAAGAAGAGACTCATTATCTTTCCTTGAATTGTTCAAAGGGAGGAGTCAAGAGGTAATAGACATCGTTATTGACCCTAACCCTTCAATTTTTGGCTTTTGATCTAGTTCTTTTCAAGTTTTTCTTGGTGTTCTAGGTTATATACAATTTTTCTATAAATAACACTAACATATATACACTTTCTACTAAAGGGATAAATGTGTACATACACACCTTTTTGTCCTGTGAAGGAGTCTTTGTTTTCTTTTCAATCTCTTAAAAAATCNCTTCTTGTTAGTCTCAGAAAGTAGTTAAAGTTTAAAATTTTGAAATAAACACAAAGTTTGGTGCTTCTTTGGGTTCTTTAGGTTTTCTTAGATTGTGTAACTATAAGACAAGTCTTGTGCTTAGTGTCTTGGATTCTTGATCACTGTCGGTCATATCTAAAACCTGAGTTTTTTATTTGAGTTCAACACTTTTCTTTCATGAATTACTTTTGTTATTCAAACACAAAAATAACATTTCTTTGTTTTAGCATCATTTGCTTAGCTTTTTCTCTATTAGAAAAAAAATAAAAAACCTAGTTTGTTGTAAGATAGTTCTCTTTTTTTTGTTGTGCTATTTTGCATTCATATTTGAGAAAAGAAAAAGATCTTAATATAGGATTTTTTTTTCTCATATTGAAAATAATTTAAATTAAAAGGAAAAAAGAACATTATTTTGTTTTCTTCTTTTTCTTTTCTTGTAGTCTAGGAAAGATAGTTCATGCATTATGATTACTCAAAACTTATTCATTAAAAAATTACAGTGAATTATCCTTTGCCAATGTTCATATAAGTCTCTTTTTGCAAGATTTTCTGACACATAATCACTTGCACTTTCATACCTTGAGTAAAGAACAATCCCTAAAAAAAATGCTTAATCAAAATTAACTAGACCTTTTGTTTATAGAGCACCAACTAGTCTAGGTGTAGGGCCTTGGAATAACATTGGATAGTTAAATCTCTAAGGCCACTCAAACTCAAACATAGATTTTTTACTAGTGATCAATCACAATCCAAACTCGCATAGGTGTTGCTAGGGAAGATACTCTAACACATGAGTCAAATATCAGGTCGTGTAAGGGTAAGTGAAGGAGATATCCCCTCTTTAGTTTATTTGAATGTTTGTGGATTGATGCGTATTTGGGGGTTTCTTGAGTACCACTTTGGAACTCTGCAATGGAATTAATTTTGGGATATTTGGGATTTGTTACCCTGCTTGTATACACGATTCTGATTAACAAAGGTCCCCATGGGATCTGATTGTGAATTGGTACCTTAGTTTCTTTTCCTAGGTTCTACATGGGTGAGTGTGAGGGGAAATATCGTGATACTTGGGATATATGATAGATCACTGCCTAAGATTCTTTGGAGGGTATTTGTTTTCATGAGGACACTTGCACCTCTGGTGAATGTTGTAAGCATATTAGCATAATTGTTTTTATTTCCTTCATCAATTGGTATCATGACTTAATCAAGCCATATCGGCCCTCAGAAGGTCCCTTTCTAATTTTTTCATTTCTTTGGACTCAAAATTTAATCCACCTAGGATGAATTTGTGAAGAAGTAGTTTGTTTGTGATGATATCTTAGAAATTTTAAGCCATGTGCTCTGTTTGTGTAGTCAACCTTAGGTTGTGTCTATTTTTCTACTTTTGGATCGTTGATTCAAAGTGTTCGACCAACCATTCCACTAGTCACAAAGGAATACATGTAGTATTTCCCTTGAAAGTGTGGATACACCTCCTCAAAGGTGAAGGTTTAACCATCTTGAATCTCTTTTGTGAGAGCCAGTTGTAGAGACCATTATTTTATTGAAAACTATTGTAAGGGAAGAACCTATGCATAATACCTTCATGGCCGAATTTCACGAGGATACCAACCAAGGGACCCCTTCCCAAGGAGTTCCTTATGCTTTTCCTTTCTTTGGAAATTTTGGTGCCCCCTTAATAGCCACTTTGAACATTCATGGGTTGAATTTAGGACTACCGATTGGGTTGTGGACCACTATGGATGTTCCAAATACTCCTGATGCTTCTTAGATAAGCACCTTATGTCATGGGCATCAAATATATATTGTTCTTTTACCTTGTTCATCAATGAAGTTTATTCCTCCTCCTTATGACTCATTTGGTGAAAGTATATCTACTAGTAACCAAAAGTATAAAAGGAATATGATGATGAAGAATAAGAAGAAGAAGTCACCAAACTTTGTAGGCCATGTTGGAGACAAGAAAAAACCCATTACAAGTCATGCTAGGGGCATGAGTTTAGTCATTACTAGCCATACTAGAGATAGGTCAGCAGCCTCTGTGAGTCATATTTAAGATAAACAACCAACCACTACAAGTCATGCTAGGGGCATGAGTCTAGTCATTTCCAGTCATATTGAAGATAGGTTAACAAACTCTGTGATTCATGTTGGAGACAAGTCAAAAACCTATGCAAGTCATGTTGGGGACATGAAACCAACCTATGTAAGTCATACTGGGGGAAAGAAGCTAGTCATTGCAACTCATATTGGTGATAAGAAACCATCATTTTGGGGGCAATCCACTAGCCAATGCAATTCATGTTGGGAGCATTGATACTACTATGAAATATATATGAATAGGATGAAAGGCCAAATTACCTTGTAAACTTTGCAAGGGAGATCACCTTACTCATCTGTGCCCTACTATTATGGAGATACTAAGAGTGTGGTATATGTTTGAAATCCCTTCTGATCCTGAGTCACCTTTGGTTTCCTAGAAACCCATTCAACCATTGGTTAATGAAGTGATTGAGCCAATGCAATATTCAATTGATACCACTCTTCTTTTGGAGAGTAATGTGTCTATTGACCATGTTGTTTCACAACCTTTACAACTAGTGGTTGAGGAAGTGGTCAAGCTGATGCAATTTTTGGTTGATCCCACTCTTCTCTTAGAGAGTGACAATGTTTAGTCGATCCCACTCTTCCCTTAAATATTTGATGAGTCTATCAAAGTGGTCATGCTGATGCAATGTTTAGCAATCTTTGACCAATTCCATTATTTTTTTGGGGAGTGATGCATATTTCAGCCATGTATTTAGCATTTCCAATCTCAAGCATGCTCCCTCCAAATTCAAGGATGGTTTCCTTTGATTGGAGTAATATTGTTGATCCTCACCTTCCTTCTTCTACACCCTTCCAAATAAGGGTTGAATTTAATTCAAAAACATTTATCGATGTATTGTATATAAAGGAGACTTTATAAGCATTTAATCCTCCTCGAATTGGAAATAATTGGGATCTCCCAAGCTTGTGTCAGCTACTAATGAGCTGTTGGATTTTGATAGAAGACCTAGTGGAAAAATATGTTATAACACCACCATGGCCAATAGAGATTCTATACCTATTTACCAAATCTCTTACATGGATCGATTTCTCCTCACTATTGAGATGCCTCCCACTAGTCCCCAAATTTCTCATTCATGACCTTAGCCAATACAATTTCTATCCCCATGCTCACTCCTTCTATCACACCCCTACAACTTGTCTATTATCCAAACACCATTGAAAATTTCATTACTTTTTCCAAACCAGTATTAGGGTATCACATCATGTGGCCTAGGGATGGAATTCGATGGGTATATTTACCATCAAGAGGTAATCTAACCATCAAATATTTCCAATACTCTATCCTATCCATCCTCAAAGAGAATTGAAATGAAAATTTGTTATTATGCCAAATTTAATTGGTGGCATTGATTCAAAATATTAACCTTGGTTACACCTTCCCCACTATGTTCAAGTTTCAAATAGAGAATTAGGGCTGCCATACATTGAACATAACGAGTGCCCCTCCCACTCTTGGCACATAATAGTAACCTTCCACAGGGACCATAGAGCACATATACAAGGAGAGGGGTTTTTATATCAATAGAAGGGATTAATAAAAATATCACGAATCTTTTTCAAGGCTTGAATGTCGACATATCCAACTTATCAAACACAAAATATTACCATCCCTATATTCTCTAGGGAACTCACACAAGATCATTAATGGGATTATTTTTCCTCCCTCATATTATCATTATCTTTGAAAATGTCAACAAAATAGATTATTTTTTTTTCATGGGAACTTCCAATGGTGTTTTTTTTTCTAGTACACAAATCCTTCTTGAAGAAATCCATTAATAATATATAATATAATTTTTGAATCCTCTCTATCTCTCTCCATAGACATTGTTTTTCCCTTTAAGAACCAACAATGCTAATATCTGATGTTACTAACATGGGTGAAGTAGAGGATCCAAACATGAGATCTAGAAGAACTAGAAAGGGAAAATAGATTGTCATTAAAGTAAGCCTGAATAGAGAGGAGGAGATGGAGTCAGAGGTAGAAGTTGGTACTTTAGGCCCAATCTGCGATGACACTTTATGTTGCATGGAGATTAGAATGGTTTACTAATGGGGAGAAATATATTAGATGTTTTGACAACAAACATATCCAATATTACCACACCTACATGGATATATTGACCCAATTGAGGGTGTATATCAAATGATAAAGTTCTCGAAGTTACACAATGTAGCTACACTCTCTCCCATGTTCCAGTATGTAGAGGCCACTTCAAGGATCATCCACCAAGTAGAGGTAGACAACATATTGATCAAGGACACTCAGGTAAAACCATCACATTGTTCTAGAATCGTGTCATCCATACATGTTATAGGCTCCCTGTAGAAGAGGTGGAACTCACCAATGAATGGATGCTATAGTTTCCTTATGACTATAGAGAAATAATGAAAAATTGGAGGGTGTTTGGGATGAATTTCAAGGCAATGTTGAGGACCCCTTATAAAGTTTTTACATCTCTCCTGTGATGACTCTATGGGGAGGAATATACCATGAAATTTGAGGATTCATGGGTGCCTCTGATGCACATGATCACTAATTATGAAAACATATTTAATTGGGTTGTCGTTCTCTCTGTCACTCTAGAGGAGGCCATATCAATATCTAAGTGCATAGTGCTAAGGAAACATCCTATGTTTCAATATATGTATTCATATCTATTAGATTTTGTTTGTTTAGTACATGCCTTCCTTTGTATGTGATGGAAATAGAAGCCAAGTGATGCACCTATTCATGTATTTTACTAGGATATCTAGGAACAGAAGTATCACATACACTATCATAATATTTGCGAGCACTGCATGATCCCTTTATATCAATTTATATTTTGTTCTCCAATGCTGTGTATGTCAAACAAAGCTATGCATGAAATAAGTAAAGTTGGAGACTGGTATCTGATGCAACATGGAACATACATAAATATTTATGGGGCGAAAAAGGAAAGGAGGAATACTCAATTCAAACATTTGAAGCCAATTAATTAAATCTATGATTAGGCAGGAGTATCACTCTCTTTCAAAGTATAGGGATGTTCACTATTGGTGATCCAAACTTTGGAATTTAAATACACTCCATTTAGAGGCCTTCCTCTCCTTTCCAGATCAACTCATCATGCCCTGCTCACATGATATGGTTTCAATCTCCCTTAAGGATGACTGACTTCTAGTTACCTCTAATGTAGTTCATTCTCACTAGTATATTCATATTTGGTCATAACAATTACAAATATCATCCACTCAATCTGTGATCCTCCAAATGATCTAAACATAGAAAAGAGGGGGGGGGGGGGATTTATTCAGGAATATATATAACCAACCTACACTACCTAAACATTTTGAATAAATAAAATATATCACAATGTTTTCTATCATCCCTTATCTGTATAGAAAACCCAAAAAAACTCACTGCGTTTTACATGGTCAACTATAAAAGAGGCCAGGGTTATATTCTCTCATGTATTTGATTAATTAAATAGCTAAAAGGGCCTTTCGTGTTACTGAATGATGGGAACCCATTTTGAAGAGCTGTTTTCATTCAGATTAGTTTAAATGAACATATATAGGAATTGTTTTATTTGTATAATGATGCGCTCATTCTTTCCTCTAACTATGCATAAATGAAAATACATTCTTTCTTCTTGAGTAATATGATGCATTCGAATGTAAGAAATAGTCACCCCTAACAGGATGCAAAGGAGAGAATAGCAAGATTGACTATGGAGGAACACAATTATTCTAACCAACATTACACAAGTTCTCCCACAGACTCTGAAGGACCATTAACATGGATAGTGTTTTGGATTGTTTCTATTGCCTTGCGTCCGTGAGAATGCAAATGTTTTCTAAAACTCCATAGTATCTACACACATATATCACCACGAAGTTGCATAGCTAAAAAAACTACCATGAAATCATGCTTGCATGTGCTTCTACATAAAACCCAAGGAAGGCTAAGCTATAAGCTACCAAATACCCACGAACCCGCATACCGCATGACTTTTCCTGTGGGCACCACTATCGCAAACCTCATCATTACAGGCCCCAACCTTCACAATACTAAGAGGTGAAAATATATTTATTACAAAGGTGGTTGTACCCATAAAACTATTTCAATCTTGTTCTACGAACCCACAATCCTAAACCACTACAAAATCTTCTTAAGATCCTACCACGATTGAAACCTTATGAGATTGATTTTTTGAGGTACACGCTGCAAACCCGCACACCACACACCTTGTCTGATTTGGGAGAATATTTGTAGGAAATCACTCATGGTATTTTCATCCTAAAATATTGACACCAAAATAATCATGTAATGTCGCAGCCCCATAGCCCGCAAACCCATCGATTCAACTCCCTATACATAACCTATAATCCTCTATCCATAAAATTTCCCTTGTCCCCACAAATCCATGCACACATATATATGATGCCAACCTACACATAGAAAATATATTATAATACTTCTCTCATATGCGTATCACCCAACCTGTCCTCCCACACATACAAGATCCCTACATAATAGAAGAAGTATAATAAAGTACAAGGAATTTCAGATAAGTGGAGGACATATTTAGGTCATAGTAGTTATTGTTGTATGATGGCTAATAATTTCTTTTTATTTTTAGGTACTGAAGGATTAATGGGAAAATAAGTCAAGAAAATAGATGCAGAATGTCACACTTAGAATTCAAATGAACAATGGCCATATCCCTACCTACATGAAGTATGCAGGTTACTAATATTGAATGACAAAAAATAAAATAAAATAATAAAACATAACAGAAAATAAATCTAGATCACCAGTTCATGCGAGATCATACAGACCCTAGGTGATTAATGAAGATGATTTTTGTTCTAAGTGGGAAGAGTCAAGTAGGAAAACACCAACAACCTTCTTTCCTCAACGTCATAGCTCGAAAAATATTTGTTGAAAATTTACAAGAAGAATCAGGGAACAAGGAAAACGTCAGTTTTTAGTAGAGACATGGGTAGAGAGAGAGAGAGAGATATCTTAGCCAGAAAAATGGGGATAATACACTCCTTCATCTGGTTATTTCCACTAGGGGAAAATGTTAGGATTCAATAGAGCCGAGTCAACAAGGAACTTCACTTGTTTTCACAAGAAACAAAGTACCTGTCACTAGATAAAGTAGGACACAGGTTAAGAGTTGGAAATAATACACATTTTGAGCTAATGTACGTCTAGATAAAAAAAAATAGCCAATTTGAACCTTGTTTCAGGAAATAAATGGACATTCAAAGTTTGAAAACAATTCATGTTTTCAAAAGAATAGGGATATAAAGGGGGAATTTGTATTCTTTTCGATCAACTGGTTCCCTTAATCCATCATTACAAGTCCAAGGTCAATGAATAGGTTCACGTATAGTTGGTCATCATTTGGACCAAATTTTCATGGGGAAATCCCTTTACCCCCAAATATTTAGTGTTTCTCACCTTCCTGAGGAGTGCCATAGTAGGAAGGAATATTATGTAATGATTTATTTTGGATCTAGAAAATCCAAATGTAATGGGAATGAGAAGAGTAGGGAAGATATAAGCAAACAATCATGTAATTGGGAAGTCCAACAATCCACCGTAAGCTATATATGAAATTGGGTATTGTGTAACTCTTTATTAGACTCAAAATCTGATAGGAAATATCCCTGCTTATTGTTGTACTCCTGAAAAATGAATTATTTCTTCAAAGGAGGATACTAACAAGCACCTTCATGGTTCATTTATTCAATAGTGCAATGTTGTTGATTGTTTTCTGCAGATGTTTCAGTTTGTCATTTTTGTCAATTATCATTTGTAGGGAATAATTGTAAATGAATTGTGAATTCAATTACACGAGCATGCTTATGAACATCTATATGAAAAGAAGTATGTAATATGATTTGATTATATAAAATTGGAGCCATTTCTATTTTTCACATTAAATTGTAGACTTGTAATAGATACTGCTACTATTAGATAGGACTACAATTTCTCTTAGAATAGAATTTCACTTGCATATTAGAATAAACATGCATTTATATTTTATCCTAACTCTGATGAAAAGTCTCTATGGGGGAGAAGTTCATTTAGTTAGTGGTAGCTAGACCCATATATCGGTGGAGGTTTCTATTCAAATGAGAGTGGGCCTAATTTAGGACTTGCCATCAAGAAATTGTCCCTCATGTCGACGTAGGTAAATTTTCCTCCATCAACAGGTGCTCAGAACCTATTGAATGTGCTACAATTTCTTTTTCTAGTTTTAGTTGAAGATGAGAATGTCATCCAAATAGACAATCACAAAAGAGTTTGTGAATGATCCCCAAATATCATCCATCAACCTCACGAATGTTGCTGTAGGATTAGTCAAGCCAAAAGACATGACCAACCAATCAAAGAGGCCCTCTTTGCATTTGAAGGTTATCTTTCATAAATCAGTTGGTTCTGTTATCACTCCAAAAGTCACCCTAGATTGTGATCAGGTGATCTTGGTAACATCAAAAGATTTGTAAATGTAAATGAGTTTTTTAGAAGGTCAAATGGACAAGACTCAAGATGATAATGTTCTAACTCAGAAATCTGGGCTAGCATGGACAAGCAATCGAGGTATTAACTAACTTCAATCAGTAAGTGGGAGTAAAATGTGAATAGAGGGAAGAATTCAATGAGAGGAATGTAGAGGTTGCTATAAACATCAGGTCTGCAGACAACCTAAGGAAGAAAAACCCTTAACACAAGATCTTCTTGAGTTCAAAGTTTAAGGACACTAAAGAAAAATCATGATAATATTACAATCAAACATACATCATAATATCACCACAATAATTCATGTGAATCATTCAAAGCATGAACACTTTAGCATCAGAAGCAAGTAAGCTAGAATAAGAAGTTGGTTTCTATTAAGAAAGATGTCTCAAATCCTGTACATAACCAGTTCACAGTGACTTGATTAAAACATTACAATTTGGGAGCCTCAGCTCAACCATTCCCACCCTTTCCACATTTGGAATATGTATTTATAAAAAAAAAGGAAAGGAAACATCTAGATGTTCGATCTGGCCTTCCTCACATCAGATTCTTCAAGAAACATCTATCCATCTAACACCTGTGCTAACAGTTATTTAACAAACTGCTAAAAAGGAAAAATGTTGGCAACCAATCCAACATGATTTAAATGACATGGTCTTCCTTGATCTTCATTGATGCGCCTCCTCTTGCATTCCAAGTGTCCTGTAGAGGTGGTAAGTTGTTATCATGTTGCCAAATACTATCTCAGCCATTCTCCACATCATCGACCACTAACAATAATGATAAGATGAACTCCTTGAATCCAGGCGCCAGTTGATAGCACCTTTCTGGTGTATCTCTGTGAAAATTTTGTCTCTACCAGAAATTCGGTAGCGCCTACCTGTGTTTCTTGTTTATGATATTTGGTAGTGCACATGAGAGTGGATAATTCCCATGGAATTCATAGCGCCTAGGAGATTGGGTAGCGCCTGTGGAATTCGCAGCGCCCAGGAGAGTTGGCAACGCACTGTGAAATTCATAGCGCACTCCCCTCTTCACATCCATGCATGAAAACGGTGGAATGAGAAAGAAATTGGGAGAACTATCATATATATCATGGATATATTTAGTTCTTCAACACCTGCACAATCATTTGGTACCTCCACAATTTCAAACTGAAGATCAAGCTCTTCAGATGTAGCAGAGGTAAAAACCAACGTTGTAGCTGTCGATCTCTTTGAAAACATTTGAACGCTTGGCAACAACAACTCACATATATTCTTGATGTGTGGATTGAACTTGATTCTTGACTCATGGCCTAGCTTTGACTTAGTTCGTGGCTTAGTATTTTGACAAATAGCTTTGACTCATAGATTATGAATTAGGAATGTGATCTTAATTCATAGCTTAGCTTAATGTAATGACTGGTGACTAGTATAAGAAATGGGCATGTGGCTTGAGTTTAGAAACCCTATGCTTAGGAAATATACAATAGTTCTAGGTAATATGTAGTTTAGGCACATTCACTAGATTTGATTTATAGTATAACTTAGGCATAGGAAATTTAGAAGCACACACATACCTCATAAATTTGAGATTTTTTTCAAATATAAAATATATTTGAAGGTTTACAACATAGACTAGGGCTTATCAATTCATCATTTTTGTATGGAAAGTCAAGAGGAAAAAACCAAAGGATGCTGGGAAAAAGTGATCAACAAGATCTTAATGAAGAATCTGAAGGTTAAGACACTGGCCAAAAAAATTAAGAAAACGATAAATCAAGTAGAAAATGATGAAAACGCTCTAAAAAATCCATTACATTTTGATCGCTAACATTTGGCTCCAATTGGGATGGAGACCTCCTTGCAAGGCTCCAAGAACCTAGTAGTTCCAGTTGACTTATCTGTTTGTCTATGGAGTCATCTAGCCTATGAAACCGATCTCTGAAAACTCTCAAGACCTATACAACTGATCTCTGTATACCTTCAAAACCAACCTTTATTCACACAAACTGATTGATATTTCTACGACAAACTAGAAGAAAATAAATTCTCAGGCAACGAGCTCATTTCCTACCCTACTCTACTCTAACCAGTTCTGCAATTGGTTAGGTAAATGTTGCCTTCCATAACAACCATTCAAGCAATTTTAAAATCGAAGAAATCTCATTTTTGTCACTGTTCAACAACTGATGTTTGAAATGTAACAACAATGATAAAAATTCATTCAAGAAACCATACTCACCCAGACATGCTGATAAAAATATTAAGTCTATATGCTCCAAAACATTTGAAAAGTGCAACTCTATGTATTCATCGACAGGGTCATGAAACTGAAAGTAATGCCTGATTAATTTATGAAAGGTTACCTTCATTATTTCAAAGCTACTGACAGTTTGTGTGATGTATTCTGCATGCACACTTGATTGAATGAAAGACACTAGCATTTGTGGGTTGAATAGCTATTTCGTAACTCTAGAACCACCTGTTGGTTGATGGATAATCATCTCTGCATATACCGTGGGGACAGTCTGCTGGTCATACACCTATTTTTTATCAAGACAAGTCTGTTCATTGGTTGGTGATGGATAAAAGATTAGATTTATATGAAAATAACTTTCAACGCCTCCATAGTATTTATAAGGATCATGATCATAATCATCATCTACAAGAATAGTGCTAAGAGGTTCCAAACAAATCATAGAAAAATTTTGTTTATCATCATCATTGGTATTTCCATAAAAAATAGGTTTTCCATAACAAACCTTTGACTCTTGACATTTAGAATGTCTTGTTTCAGGATGCTTTCTAACAACAAAATATTCGTTACCAAAGTGTTTGTCAACAACAAGCTGCTCGTGGTCAATGTTTGAGACAGTGACTTCCTCAGAGGCAAGGCTGTCAAAGATACCTGCTTCGAGGACCAAATCATCCACTATATTTTCTTCATAGGGACAACAAATAAAATCTGCCTCATGTTCAGAGTTGACATGATGTTGACTTAGAATCCTGCCACAAAATCGGAGGTTCTCCTCCACTTCCTCAATATCTATGAATAACTGTGATAAGGATGTAGATTTTCTTTCCCTAAGATAAAAAACAAGGTCAGAGTGTTGAGACACTATGTAATACACCATGGCAACAATCTCAGAAGGTTCAATTTCTAGGGGCAAGCTGCAATACAAGTTGTGAAACCTTTGATTAAAAGCAGACATAACTTCATTTTTTATTCTTCTCAAAGTAGTGAACTCATTTAGGTACTGATCAAATGAATTTCTCTCTCCCCAGTATTTTAAAAATGTGTCATATAGTTCATCCCATGAACCAATGGAAGAAAATTCCATATTCTTTAACCACAAGGCAACATCTCCAATCAAATATTTAGAGAAAAGCCTCATGATAATATCTTCATGCAAGATTTCTAGATTATCAATGAAGTCTTGAAAGGTTGACAAATTCTCTTCTCCTGTAGTGTTATATTTTCTAGAAAAAGTTGGTAGGTAGTCTACAAATTTGGGAGGGTAAGGATGAAGAAAAGGATGACAACTTTAGAGGTACAAACATATTTCCCCTAACCTTAAATTGGAAGTCAGTGGGCTGATGAACACTGGAAGATTGTTGGTAAAGGTCAGAGGAGTTGGCAACATGAACTGAATCGGTTTTATTATTTTCAAAAGGATAATAATCATTTGGTGCATGCTGAATTTCAATAGGCTGGTTATTAACAACAGAGGGAAAGGTATAAGGTAATAAATCAACTTTGAAATCTGGAGAAGGGAGAGAATTGTAAGGTTCAGGTTGATTAAAAAAGTGTTTATGAACCTCATCTTCTTCAGGTGTTTGAAGTCGATGGATATCCTTAACATCAATGACATGGGAAGGGGGTAAATCTACTTGTTTGAAAAAGGAATATGCAAGAGCAGGCTAGTGGTCTTTAGAGTATACAAAGAAGATTATGATTCTCCTAATGTGTGCAGGGAAATTCAAGAAGGAATGACAGATAAAGAGCACAAGTTCCAGAAAGAAATTCAGAACTTGATACCTGAACTTGCCTCTGCCTTCCATTTATGTCCAAGCTTGTTCCCACAGTGGAGTATTCCAACAGGTTTGTCTTCATGGAGTCACCAGGTAGATGATTACAATCAATTTTCTGTATTCCTCTCTTATCTACCATCAAGAGATGGATCTATGTCATTCTTCCTAGGGAACTCTTCAATCTGCTCAAATCCATCCCTGACAACGATGCCATTTATGTTATCACTCCAAAATTCACCCTAGATTGTGATCAGGTGAGCTTGGTAACATCAAAATATTTGTGAATGTAAATGAGTTTTTTAGAAGGTCAAATGGACAAGACTCAAGATGACAATGTTCTAACTCAGAAATCTAGGCTAGCATGCACAAGAAATGAAGGTCTTGACTAACTTCAATCAGTAAGTGGGAGTAAAATGTGAATAGAGGGAAGACTCCAGTGAGAGGAATGTAGAGGTCGCTGTAAACATCAGGTCCACAGACAACCTAAGGAAGAAAAACCCTTAACACAAGATCTTCTTGAGTTCAAAGTTTAAGGACACTAAAGAAACATCATGATAATATTACAATCAAACATACATCATAATATCACCACAATAATTCATGTGAATCATTCAAAGCATGAACACTTTAACATCAAAAGAAAGTAAGCTGGAATAAGAAGTTGATTTCTATTAAGCAAGATGTCTCAAATCCTGTACATAACCAGTTCACAATGACTTTATCAAAACATTACAATTCAAGAGCCTCAACTCAACCATTCCCACCCTTTCCACATTTGGAATATGTCTTTATAACAAAAAAGGAAAGACAACAACTAGATGTTCGAGCTAACTAGATGTTCGAGCTAGCCTTCCTCACATCAGATTCTTCAAGAAACATCTATCCATCTAACACCTATGCTAACAATTATTTAACAAACTGCTATAAAAAGGAAAAATGTTGGCAACCAATCCAACATGATTTAAATGACATGGTCTTCCTTGATCTTCATTGATATGCCTCCTCTTGCATGCCAAGTGTCCTGTAGAGGTGTTAAGTTTTTATCATGTTCCAACTACTATCTCAACCATTCTCCACATCATCAACCACTAACAATAATGATAATATGAACTCCTTGAATCCAGGCGCCAACTGGTAGCACCTTTCCAGTGTATCTTTGTGCAAATTTCGTCTTTGCCAGAAATTCGATAGCACTTGCCAGAAATTCGGTAGTGCCTGCCTATGTTTCCTGTTCAGGAGATTTGGTAGCACACAGAAGAGTGGGTAGCACCCATGGAATTTGCAGTGCCCAGGATATTGGGTAGGGCCTGTGGAATTCACAACGCCTATGAGAGTTGGTAACGTACCGTGAAATTCGTAGTGCACTCCTCTCTGCACATCCATGCATGAAAAAGGTGGAACGAGAAATAAATTGGGAGCACTATCATATATATCATGGATATATTTAGTTATTCAACACCTACACAATCATTTGGCACCTCCACAATTGCAAACTTAAGATCAATCTTTTCAGATGTAGCAAAAGTAAAAACCGACCTTGTAGCTGTCGATCCCTTTCAAAACCTTTGAATGCTTGGCAACAAAAACTCACTTATATTCTTGATGTGTGTCTTGAACTTGAGGCTTGACTCGTGGCCTAGATTTGACTTAGTTCATGGCTTAGTATTTTGACATATAACTTTGACTCATAGAGTATGAATTAGGAATGTGATCTTAACTCATAGCTTAGCTTAATGTAATGAATGGTGACTAGTATAAGAAATGGGCATGTGGTTTGGGTTTAGAAACCCTATGCTTAGGCAATATACAATAGTTCTAGGCAATATGTAGTTTAGGCACATTCAATAGATTTTATTTATAGTATAACTTAGGCATAAGACATTTAGAAGCACACACACACCTCATAAATTTGAGATTTTTTTCAAATATAAAATATATTTGAAGATTTACAACATAGACTAGGGCTTACCAATTCATCATTTTTGTATGGAAAGTCAAGAGGAAAAAACCAAAGGATGTTGGGCAAAAGAGATCAACAAGAGCTTAATGAAGAATCTTAAGGTTAAGACACTGGCCAAAAAACTTAAGAAAATGATAAATCAAGTAGAAAATGATAAAAATGCTCTCAAAAATCCATTACATTTTGATCGCTAACAGGTTCTATAGGAACATGGTGGTATCATGAATTTAGATCAATCTTGTTGAAGAAATTGACACCCTTAAGTTGATCAAGAAGATTGTCAATTTGGGGGATTTGGTATTGGTTCTTGATAGTTATTTTGTTCAAGGATCTATCTATAATCAATATAGAGATTCCACATTTGGAATACTGAGAAGAGGGGGGGGGTGAATCAATATGATCACTTTTACCACTTTTAACCACAATATATAAAATTCAACTTTATTAGTAGTATATCATCAATGTATCATCTATGATTGCATTCAATATATCATGAGCATATAAAAATAAGAAACATCACATCACATCAAATACACTGTACACCAAAATTTACGTAGAAACCCAAATGGGAGAAAACCAAAAAATGATTTCTTATATATTGTAAAGAGTACATTCATTGGAAGCACCAACTTCCCAATTCTCTAGCTACAACTGGAAGGAGGATATGACCCACCATTTATAGGCTCCAACCTGAAGGAAGCTACAACTCGTTGAATTCTCTAGCTCCAACCAGAAGGAGGCTACAACCCCCTGATTCTAAGGATCCAACCTAAATGAAACTATATCTCCTTGAATTCTCTAGATCTAACCAGAAGGAGGCTACAACCCCCTAATTATTACGATCTAACCTGAAGGAAGCTCCAAATCCCTTTGTTCTTCATCACCAACTGAAAGGAGGCTACAAACCCATTTCCTTGCCCCATCTTGCCACCCTGAAATATAAGTGTAGACAAAATTGTCACTACCACAATCACTACCACTTCCACTGCCACTGTCACTGTCACTACCACTATCACTCCACTATCGCATCAACCTGTAACCTATCAAACTGCCATATTCACCAACCTATCACCATCACCAACCTGTCACCATCACTGATACAACCTAGATCCTTGATCACCAAAAACACTTCCCAAAACATCACCAAACCATGTACATAAACCATGTACATCAATATTTATCAGCCATGTTAAACATGCACATCAACCTGTACCATACCATGTATATCAACCTTGTACATCATGTACAATAAATCATGCACCATAAATCATGCACCATGAGATGTGCCTCAACCATATACCATATCACTCATGATATGTCTCAATCATCCCATTCACCATGTACAATAATATATTAAAAATGAAGTGCCTCAACAAAGTACTAAAGCATGTACCAAGATCAACAACAAGTGCCTCTAACCATGCACCATATCATCAACCATATACCTCAAACAACATGCCAATCATCCATAGACCATATACCTCAAACATGTGCCATATCACTCATGGTATGCCTCAACCAATTACCATAACCATGTGCCAATATATTCAAGATATGTACCAACAATTAATCTCAACAAATATACCTCAACCAACATGTACCATACATCCAATATGTGTCTTAAGAAATATACCAAAAATCACAAAGACATGCCTCAATCATGTTCCACATTATCACCAATATGAAACCTCATAACACATAGAATAATGTACCTTTACATATGTAACTGACCTGGTGCCTCTGATCCTGATACATAAACTTGTAGCTTTCCCTCAGTCCTCAAAAACCTAGAACTAGCATATTTTCCCTCTTCTGTCTTGCCCTCACGGGACTAAGAAAATTGTCTACTAGGGCCTCACGTGATGATCCCTAGACAACCTGCATGGGTGCCTCACATGACACCCTCAATATGAATCGTGTGGACCTCCTTAATTAGGGTTACAAGAAAACCCTTTCTCTCTACATCTCCAAAACTTTTTCTCTTCCTTCAAAATTTCTCCGCTACCTCAGACTCGACCTCAGATTTAGAAATATACCAAAATATTCTCACAAGATAGATATTCAATATATGTGTGTGTGTACTTATGAGAGACTCCTTGATGTGTATTTATATTTTTTCAAGTAACTTCTCTCCTTAATCTTAGGGATTCTTGAACTTTCTTGTTACAACCACTTTACCCTTTCATTAATGACTTGTAACCAATTAGGGGCTTCTTAACCATTCTTCAGGGCTTCCAACTTCATGAGGGAATATCTCCCTAACCGCGAGGAACCATGTGGTGTACCACCTACCATTGGAAATGACGTGACATGCACTATCTATCTATGAGTATGTTACTTGCAGTTACACTATCCTTCATGTACTTATTCCTTGATCAACTTTGGGTTCCATAACCACACCTTCAGAGTTTCATGTAAACTTTATTAATGCACCCATCACATTTGTTGACATCAATGCCAACTAACTCACCATCAATCTTGATCACAACTCTGGGGTATCTCAAACACTCCAAGGGTTGACATCAATGAAAAACAACTGTCCAAAAATACCCCCCTTTAGCATTGATAGCAACGCCAAAATTGATGGAAACACTCATACTCTAGTACTCATGCTCCCTCTGTGACCATCGCTCATCAATGTTTCTCTCAATGTTTCTCTCCCCCTTTGAAATCAATGGAAAATGGCATCTACCTTTGGGGCTGCTCCCCCTTTCTTCATGCTTTTGTTCTTTCTCTTCACATGTTTCTCTCCTCATGTTTCTCTCCAAGTTCCTCTTCTCTTTTGATAGAAAAGGGTGACTCCCCCTGAAAGTGTACTTCTATGGATAATATGACTTCATGTGCTTGATTCACCTTGATAATGTACTTTCTCTAAACAATCTTTCTCTTATGAGATTTCACTTTCTCTCCCTTTGACATCATGGGAAAAATGATTACTTCTCCTGTCGGTATGTCTCACCCTGTCTGCATGCTTCTAATATTTCTTTCCTAATCTCTTTCTCTAACGATTTCTTTCCCATTGATTTCTATGCAAGATGTAGGATGATATGGGACTTCCTGCATACTCTTCCTTCCATCTCTTCCAATGTTTCTTGTCCATTGGTGCTTCCTCTTGTAATTCTCTGACATAATATAAAAAGCATTCAAAAATTTCTAGACTTCAAATATTCATGGCCTGTCATGTTCACTTGACTATACTTTTTCAATTATTTCCTTCTGAGGATATAACTTCTGCTGACGATTTCTCTTCAACTGTTTTGCTATGAATTTCACTACTTGTCTTCTTGTGACCAACTAATTCCACTTGTCCATTGATTCCACTGATTTTAATTGTTAAATATTCTCTATCATATATTTGTCTAGACCTACCAATGATCTCAAAGATCCATCTCTATCCATATTTCATAAGCTATCCATAATTATTCTACTCAACTATCCACAATGCTGACCCATCTGTCATTGTACTATCATGAAGGCTTCTTTGCTGTAACTGATCATCACATATTCTTGTTTCTCAGACTGAATCAAATATTTCCTTTGATATACAATACATCCTTGAACTTGTAATGAAAACATCCCTACCTGGAAAGTGTGACAATGATGTTCCTCTGATATCTGCATGGGAATCAATCAATTAATCAATCTGTCATTCTATAATTCCGCTATCTGATTGTTCTGAATCCATCTCTACAAAATGCTCAAATGATGGTTCTTTGATATGTATTACCTACTGCATAGACTCCCCCTATTCAATATTCATATTTACTAGGATTCTCCAAGCCGGATGGATAAGAACAATGGAGGAATCCTCCCCAATGTGGAGTAATATTCCTCTTCGTTTGTAGATTCATCATCTCTATAAACTCTGACTTCTTCCTTTTTTCATGTGGATTAATTATGATCTTGCACTACAATTCATGAGAGAACAATCTCTTTGGCTTTTTCTTTATTCACCTACTCTTATTTTCTTTCTCACACTACTGCAAATCATGCAATATATAGGACTCGTTCTTTATTCAATTGCTCTTCTTTTCTTTCTCGCACTATTGCAAATACTGTAATCTCTGGGATTTGTTCTTTATTCACTTGCTCTTATTTTCTTTCTTTTCTTCTCCAAACCTTTGTATATCTAACATCGATGTTTTCTTTCATGGAGGGATCCATCATGCTTCTACAATTCGGAGCTATGTGACCATAATTGTGGGATTTGTAACATTCAATGTTATGTGGAGCCACATAAGCATTTATTGCTTGAACATTTCTTCCATAGGTCCTACAATCTATAAATTTATGTCCAAAGTTAGTAAAAGTAAAACAACGACCATAAAAGAAACTTACATAGCTAGGAATGAATGATCTTCTTTGTGGTGTATTCCTTCTAAGCTCCTACCTTGGCTGCTCATGATCCTCTCTTCTGTTGATTCTTTCATCATGATTGAAACTTCTTTTCTACTTGAATGTGGAAGGTATTCTTGAATATGTATATCTATTATACTCATTTTTCTTTGATTCTTGTTGACCATGATTCCTTCCTCTGAGTACTTCTGCATAACTCTTTTTCTTTTCTTCATTCTTCCTTTCTGGCAACCTCGAGTGCTTCTCTTCAAATTTATTTACTAATGATGTGGATGTTTATCTCTCTTCAATTTTTTTCGGAGATTGACGATTTTAAATATTAATGTGAAAACTTATTCTTCAAGCTTCTCAACCTCTTCTTCTTTCTTCATCATATGAATCTTCATGACTTATTCCATTCTCTTTGATTTTTCAAGTTGTATCTTCAAGGAGATGATTTCTTCTTCAAGTCTTCTTTCTTGTTGATTGAATTCTACTTCAAGCTGGTTTAAATCCTAAGATCTTTCCTTGAGATGACCTGCCAAAATATTCCCTCTCTTTTATGCTTCCTTTCTTTACACTACTATTTCGGCTTCCAAACACTGCTTCTCTTCTATATGAATTTTGTATGTTTCTTCAATCCTTCTAACTTCTTCTATTTAGAATTTTAGGTTCATAATCATCTATTGGACTTCTTCAGGGATTTGAAAACCTTCCCTTAGATTGATCAATTCTTCTCCAAGAGACTTGTTTTCCTCTCTTTCTTTCTTTAGTTCATCTAATGCATTGATTAATTCTGCTTCAAGATCTACTATGCCTTCTTCACAATCTTCTTCTTCTGAATCTGTCTGACATGATGATAAATTTTCTTCTTGTTTTGTTCTTGCATCTTCTTTATAATTATTTGTATTTTTTATGGGAGACTTCTCAAAGTAGATATTATGTATCTTACCCCATAGTTCTTTAACAAATTTTCCAATTTTCTCTCTTGCCAGATCATGTAATCCTTCCTAGAAGAAATCCATTTCTATTTTGTTGTTTCTTTTCAATTCCTTCTTGGCTACAGTCTTTGGTTTCTTTGTAGTAGTGTATCCTGTAACAACTAATTTCCAAATATTATACCCCCATGCATGTAAAAAAACTTTCATTTTTAATCTCCACATTTCATATCTCTTACCATTTTGACCATCAAAATTGGTACCCCAAACATAGTGTACTCTATGATATTCCTTCCAATGGTTAAATTGTTTCCTGAAGGAACCCGCTTTGATGCCAATTATTGGGACACTGAGAGGGGAGGTGAATCAGTATGAGAACTTTTACCACTTTTAATGACAATATATAAACTTCGACTTTATCAACAATATTTCATCAATGTATCATCTATGATTGCATTCAATATATCATGAGCATATAAACATAAGAAAAGTCAAATCACATCAAATACATAATACACCATAATTTATGTGGAAACCCAAATGGGAGAAAACCACATAATGATTTCTTATATATTGTCAAGAATACATTGATTGGAAGCACCTACTTCCCAATTCTCTAGCTACAATTGGAAGGAGGCTATGACCCCCTATTTATAGACTCCAACATGAAGGAAGATACAACTCCCTAATTTCTCTGGTTCCCACCAGAAGGAGGATACAACCCCCTGATTCTAAGGCTCCAACCTGAAGGAAGCTACAACTCCATGAATTCTCTAGCTCCAACTAGAAGGAGTCTATGCCCCCCTCATTCTCAAGCTCCAACCTGATGGAAGCTCCAACTCCCTATGTTCTCTTGCACCAACTAGAATGAGGATACAACCCCCTTTCCTTGCCCTACCCTACCACTCTGAAATATAAGTGTAGACCAAACTGTCATTTCCATAGTCACTGCCACTGTCATTGTCACTGTCTTTGCCACTATCACTGTCACTGCCACTATGAAATCAACCTATAAATTTTTAACCTGTCACTATCACCAACATATCACCATCACCAACCTATGAATATCATCATCCTATCACTGTCACTGATACAAACCAGATCCCTAATCACCAAGAACACTTATCAAAACATCACCAAACCATGTACATCAATTTGTATCAACCATGCATTAACCATGCACATAAAAATGTACCATACCATGTACATCAACCATGTACATCATGTACCATAAATAATGCACCATGAGATGTGGCTCAACCATATACCATATCACTCATGATATGTATCAATCATCCCATACACCATGTACCATAAGATATCAACAATGAATTGCCTTAAAAAAGTACTAAAGCATGTACCAAGATCATCAAAAATTGCCTCTAACCATGCACCATATCATCAACCATATACCTCAAACAATATGCCAATCATCCATAGACCATGTACCTCAAACAAGTTCCACATCACTCATGATATGCCTCAACCAATTACCATAACCATGTGTCAATATATTCAAGATATGCACCAACAATGAAACTCAACAAATATACCTCAACCAACATGTACCATACACCCAATATGTGCCTCAAGGAATATACCAAAACTCACAAAGACATGCTTCAATCACGTTCCAAAATATCACCAAGATACAACCTCATAACACATATAATAACATACCTTTACATTTGTAACTGACATGGTGCATTTGATCTTGAGACATAGACCTGCAGATTTACCTCAGTCCTAAAAAAACGGGCAGTAGCATATTTTCCCTCTTCTTTCTTGTCCTCATGTGATCCGAATTTATGAGAGGAACGAAATGAATAATAGTATGGATACAATAACACATAGATATGGAGAACAACAATAAATATCCAATGAACAAAAAATTCTATTGAATAAATAAAATAGGTTGAAATTGTAAAACTACAGAACTTAAAACAACTTGCTCGAATGGTGGTAGCTATCTCTGAGAAGAGATGTGGATGCTATGCGCATTATTCTAAGAAAAATGATCACAATGAGTCTCTAGAGGCCATTTTAACATTACTCATGAATGTCAAAACCCTAGACATCCAAAAACCTAACCCTAGGAGGTGAAACTCCAAAAGTTATGTGGGCCCCGATGGGTAAGTTGCTACCTCAACTTTCCGGGGTCGTAAATTTTGCATACGACCTCCATTTTGGGTGCGTGATATCCCGTTGGAAAGATATTTTCAAGAAATACACATTATTCCATCAAAATATGACTTCATATTTAGTTTGACCGTGGCAAGATAAAAAAACACTGTTTAGGGCCCCAAAACGACCTTGGAATTATAGAAAGATGTACTGACATGAAAACATCCAAAATAAGCCAGTTCAATTAGGTGGGAAGCCACCAATATCCACCTGGAAGTTATGTAAGGCTTCAGACAACCCTGGAAGTGTGGAATCCACAATTACAAATAATTACAGAAGAATGTGCTGAACTGAAAACTGCCAAGAGGATCTAGTTGGAATAGGTGGGTGGCCACCAATATACACCAGGATCAATCCTTCCCCCTTAGGAAGCAATGGTATCCATTTCATTGATTCCCCCCATCAGGCGAGGAAACTTCTACTGAATTTGGCCCCAGGTGAGCTACTTGCCTTGGTGTAGGAGCTTCCCTTCCTTGACAACCTGATAAAGCTAGATCCTCTGCTGGTGAGTGCCCTTGACCTGTGTGTCCACTATCTGATCAGTGGATGCATGTTCCATGTAGTCAGGGTTGAGATCTATTGGTGTCAACTATTCTGCAATCTCTTATGTGTCCAATAATGGTGGAAAATATGGCCGAAGGAGGTGCACATTGAACATTGGGTGCAAGCCAAGGAAGGGTGGAGTGTTGAGCTCAAAATCATTGCTACCCACATCCTTGGTGATAGTTTAAGGCCCATAACGAAGTGGGAAGAGCTTCCGATGGGGCCCTTTAAGGCGATATTTCTGCAAATGTAACCAAACTTTTTATCCCACCTGAAACTTGTGTGGTACCCAGTGTTGATCATGGCATTTCTTGTACTTAGCATTAGATTTCTGCAAAATCTCATGGACCTGTTGGTGGATGTGCTAAATCTACTCAATGAATCTGGTGGATTTTTTGGCCTCAGAGTGAACATGGGAAGACTTTATCTATCTTGTTGCAAGAGGTAGTGCAACATCAATGGGACCCAAGGGTTGGAATCCTAGCCCCACCTGAAAGGGGCTATGGCCGGTGGAGCTATGGAGAGCCCTGTTGTAGCTGTGCTAAACATAGGGAATACTCTCATCCCATATATGCAAATGCTTAGAGTTATACATGTGCATGATGTGCACAATCATACAATTGACGACCTCTGTTTGGCCATTGGTTTGAGGGTGCAAGGCAGTGGATTTAGTGAGCTTGGTTTCCAACCGTGACTAGAGACATGACCAAAATGTGCTGAGGAACTTGCTGTCTCGATCAAATATGATGGTATGTGGTATCCCAAAATGGACCCACACTCATTCAAGGAAAATCTTGGCAGTATTTTCCACGGTGTTTCTCTTCTTGTAGGTTGTGAGAATGTCAATCTTTGAAAATCGATCAACTACCAAAAATACATAATCATTTCCTTTCTTGGTGGACAGAAGGTCAGACATGTAATCCATCGAGATGGATTCCCAAGGCCTCTCAGGAGTAGGAATATGTGTGTATAATCCTTGATTATTGATGGATGGCTTGGTAATGGCACATGCAGTGCAAGATCTGATATACTTGTTGATGTCCTATCAAAATTTTGGCCAATAAAAATATTTCTGCAGAATGACCACAGTTTTCTCCATGCGAAAATGTGATGCAATCCAAATGTAGTGAGTCTCCCAAATCATATTTTCATGCTCACTTGCAGGAACAAAGAGATGGCCTAGATGGCATAATAGTCCCTCCTAAATGTGAAAATTGGATACATTTGCGCTTGTACCCAAGAGGTGATAGGTGGTGGCGAAGTCTGTATCTTTTTGATAAAGTTGGGGCCACTCTGTTATCACTCCAAGAAACTCTCCTAGGTTGTATCTCAGAGATGCCTGGTAAATTAACCTTTTTGTAATTATTTTCTCAATAATGGGTGTGGGTTTGGATCAAGATGAATATCTAAATCACTGGATTGTATCTTCAAGACAGTATAGCTATATTCATGCAGCACAAGGCCTTCAAGAGCTATTATCAGATAGGTTTGTAGATAAAATGGATAAGAAAGCCAATCAATTAACCAGAACATATACAACAATATATATGATGGGTCAACAAACTAGCAAAGGATTCTTATGATTCTTGATTAATAATCAAAGGTAAGATGATAGTTACCATGGGACCTTTAAACATAGACAAAGAAATGATTTCAACTCATAGGCATAGAAAAAGATAAAGAGAGATTGATAATAACAATGAAAGAAGCTTGCAGGCTTAATATATTAAAGAAAGTGTCTTTATCATAATAACAATGGATTACAGAACTCAAAATCGAACCCTTTGTTCATCAAATGTTCTGGACTTTATAGCCCTTTACAAACAGTTTCAAGATCCTATACTATTGGATCAAATTTTGCCTAAAATAGAAAATCAATAACTGGCCCAAGAAAATAGGAAAAGATCCTATAAACTAGGTCAATTAAAATCCTCGAATGATCTTTATGTTCTTCAGATTCTTTGGCAGGTGTAGTGAGCCTTCTGAGGCTGCTAATTTCATGTGATATGGGAGGAGTCGAACATGACACATGTTGACAGTCAAACAACTTTATATCCTTGAAAATAGCTAATTGTTTTTGACCTTTATGTCTTGTAGAGCATCTCTAAAACAAAAACAAACTCTTGATCAGGATGCCATTGATTATTTTCCATCGATTGGAACCATTTCTGAGGCTTTTGGACAAGGAAAACTTGGACCTGTGCAAGAATATTAACTTTCTGCCTTATCAGTTCTTTCAGTATCTAGAGTAGACAAAATTCAAACCAATTAGCTACCAAAATCTCTGCTTTCACTGGCTAATGAACAATCGATATGTTTGCCTAAGCCACCGAAACCTGAGACTGGTGAAATTATCAAAAATTCAAAAATACCTTTAGTCTTAGCTCAAAAATGCCTTAGGGCTGATCTTTTAAGGCTTCTGCATATTTCTCAAAGGATGTAGGGTTATTGGCTTCCTCTGGTTCATTGCACTGAACTACCACCTCTGTTAGGGTTTCAAGAGTAGCATGTGTCTGAGCTTGATGTTTTGAAGACATAACTTGTTTCCTCAAATCCCTGACCTTTTTATTCAAGCCCCGAGCTACTCTCCATAAGCTGTTGTAGTCTTTTACAATATTGTCCTTCTTTTTCTTTTCCTTTATGCTTTCACGAGCTAATCTTTCCAAGGATGAGTTGCTTTCTGCAAAGTTCTTCGACAGGGTTTCATACCTAGTTTTGATTACCCTTTCTATCACTTCTTGCTTGGCTAACTTCTTCTTAAGATTCTTGATTTCCTTTGATTTACTCTACTTCACTCATTTGCTAGACGAGGCATCTTCAATTTGTGGTTCTTGTTCTTCTTGAGGTGTAGGTGATGGAAGGTCTTCATAACTTGCTGTGTATATATCCACAAAAACATAATTTTCACGCCATGTGGTGACTAAATCCTCGTGCCCTGTTTCAATCTGGTGCTCTTCATCCTCCGAGTCTGTGTAAGGAAGATTAAGAATGATTTTGTTCACTGGGGATTCTTTGGCCTTTTCTTTTTCACTGTTGAAATTCAATTTCTTCTTAGTTTTATTTAGCTTAGAGGAAGGAGAGGTTTGATTAACTGGAGCTGGAGAGATATCTCTCCTCCTCCTCTTTCCACTTCTGGGAGTAGAAGACTTCTTGGAATGAAGACTCTCTTTACCCTCTGGCTGTACCCCAATCTAGAAATCATTCCAGAACAAGAAGTAATTCCACTCTTTACCTCTTCTTTGCAACAACTCACAAACCAAAAGTTTAATCAAACTGTGGTGGGATAGTCTACCTGCAACTTTATTGGGTTTGGTCTTGACTTGATGAGCCATTTTGGATAAGCTTCTGTGGAGAAAATAGGGAAGATTGAGTGGGTTTCAATTAGTCAAATGATTTATGAGTTTAAAATGGTAAATCATCACTCTGTTATATTTCCCTTCACAAGTTATATAGACCATTATGGATTTTAATAACTGCTGTCATTTTTCTTCAAGGAAAGACACAGGGATGTCTTTCTTCCATATCAAACCCCTGTGTTTTGGTTTCAAATAAGACCTGGATTCAACATTCTTAGTGACAGTAGTTTTAAACCATTTTTATCTAGTCCTAGGAAGCTCTGTCAATTCGGCTATGAGGGATTCATCTATCTTGAATTCATCCCAACCTATGATTTCTTTCTTTCCATCGAAATTAAGGGCAAAGGCCTCTGCCACCTGCTGATGAGAACTTTTCAATTTTTTGCAAAACCTATAGCACCCTGCATCCCTGAACATTTGACATACCTCCAGGTGCGATTCCAAGTAACTGATGTCGTTGAGCTCTTTCCTCAGGGTTGACCCTCCTTTCTTCATCTACCACAATGCTTCTGTTCACCTGTGATCAAAGAAACAGATTTTGGGGGAGAGTTACCCAACGTATAGTTAAGGAGATTCGGCTCGGCTGTGATAGAAAAGAGAAAACTGAGGCGATCTTTAGAACGTGGCACTGATTACAAGGGATGTGGCAGAATAGTTTGTGACTTGCAGCAATCATGGTTGATAACTGTAATGATGGAGGATACGTAAGCATATGGCTTGATGATACAAAAATCCTAAAAAGATTCACTTATATCATATAGATATCAACTCCCGGTCATGAATGGTTCGTTCTCCTGTCTTTTCGACGACTAATTTTCAATGATAAAACTTCAAACCCAACGGTTGAAATGTGTGAAAGGATGTGCTGACTCCTCCCCCGCTTCTGCGATTTCGGTGGCTAAAATAACCCTGAATTCCTTTGTTTAAGCTACCAAAAGCTAAGGATTTCGATGGCTAATGAAAAATCAAAATGTTTGCCTAAGCCACTGAAACCTGAGATTTGAATTAGATCAAATAAAAACTAAACAAAAGTTTATTTTAACTTTATTACATGCATAAAGCTTTCAAAATGATCTTTAAAAAATTAATAATGTATTTTTTAAAAGACATCCTATCATCTAAAATGAAATAACTCGATTGGTTTATTTGAGGAGATAACACTGGCTCCTATTGGGGGTAAAAGCCTCCCTGTGAGGTTTCAAGAACCACATAACCAATGCCTTTCCTGTAAAACAAAAATTCAAACCTATCTGCTAGTGCTTCCATTGGGCATGGAGTTATTTTGCAAAAAAAAACAAAGAACTGAAAATAAAATTTACAATGACAAGTCTTTAAAGCCTAAGATGAAATAGAGTTTCAGAAAATGCCCAATGACTAGGCCACCAAACATTTCTTCACCTTATAGACTTTGTAGAATGAAGGTGTTGTTGTGTTGCACTTGAGTTATCATGAAAGGAATGGTCCACAAAGAATGAAACTTTCCATGCTTTCCTTTATCTTGTCCGAGGGCATCCCATTTCAGAACCCAGTCACCCACCTACAATTTGTCCACCTTTTCTTTTCTGTCAAATGTATCCTTGATCCTCTTTTGATGAGCTTCTGATTTATCCACCAGCTGTTCTTTGACCTACTGTAATTATACCAAGTCAAGCATTCTTCTTACCATATCATTTGATTCAGTTTGTTCCTCCTAAAAGAATTTAGCCATTGGTAGAACTAGCTGAATGGGGAAAATGGCATTAGTGCCATAAACCGGTTTGAAGGGGGAAGTTCCTATGGATTTCTTGTTAGTCACTCTATCTGCCCAAAGAGAAAACTTTAGTTTGGAATCCCAACTCCTTTGATTATCCTCCAACAACTTTTTGATGATTCTGACTAGACTCTTATCGGACGACTCGGCAAGACCATTTCCTTGAGGGTAGTAGGAAGTAGAGTGTACCAATTAAATGCTCATTGACTTACACATGTCAACCAATGCATCAACTTTGAAGGCTGCTGCATTATCTGTCACTAGATTTTTTGGGCAACCAAATCTGATCAAAATGTTTTCATAGAGAAACTTCATGACGACCTGATGAGTGGCATTTCTAGTGGGGATTTCCTCTATCCACTTGGTAAAATAGTCAGTGGCTACCAGGACCCACTTATGCTGACCACTAGATGAAGGATTAATCTTGCCTATGAAATATAAGCCCCATTGCTTAAAAGGACCATTCACTACAATAGGTCTCAGGGGTAAATATTTTAGTTGTTGTTTTCCTGTGAGTATTTGGCACTTATCACAAGATTTCACAAAGGCGCACACATGTGAAAAAAGAAAAGTCTAGTAATACCTATCCCTTAGGATTTTATGAGCTCTGGTATTCCAGTAATGATGGCCTCCACAAATAATTAATGATGGCCTCCACAAATAATTGAATGAAACTGATGCATGACTTCAACTGACTCATCTTTGTCTAAACATCTCAGTAATAAAACAATAGGATGTTTCCAATATAAAATATTATCATTAATGCAAAATTTAATTGCTCCGAGCTCAAAGGCTCGGGCTTGAGTCATGCTAAGTTCAGGAGAAACCTCCAACTTCTGTAAAAAATGAACAATACCTAAATACTACTCACATGAAACCAAATTCTCGGCCACTTGCTGGCTGTCATGTTGTTCTTCCACTGCTACCCCTTTCTGCAAACTTGCTGAACTTTCCCCAATGAAATTTATGTCCAAAAGATCATAGTTCTCTTCTGTCAAAAGATTGGCAAGGCCTTGGCCTTTTACCAGCTTAGTGGGCTTCACTTCTATGTCAAACTCAATCAACTTTGCAATCCATTTAGCTCTCTTTCCATCAATATCAGGTTGGGTCAAGACATCCTTCACATAGGCTGAAGGAACATAGGCCACAACCTTTGCATGGAGGATATAAATTATGAAAGATTTTAATGACTTAATGAGAGCATAATCTTGTTTTTCTATAGGATCATACCTTATTTCAACATCCCTAAGTGATTTGCTGAAGAAAGCCACCGGGTGATCAAGACCTTCATCATCTTTTTGTAACAAGACTGCTGCCACTGTGTCATAGGAAGAAAAAGAGAAAATATAGAAATTCTTGGTGTAATCCAGACTGATTAGAGTGGGAGATTCCATGATAGCTTGTTTTATATCCTGAAATGAACTTGTTGCATTGTATGTCCATTTTATCTCAGATCCATTTTTTAGCATAGAGGTTATATGTTTCACTAACTCAACGAAATTAGGAACAAACCTTCTGACAAAATTTATCTTACCGAGTAGGGATTGGATATCCTTCTTTGATCTTGGTATGGACAACTTCTGAATTGCTTCCACCCGAGATGGATCAATTTTCACTCCCTCTGCTGAAACAATGTGGCCTAGGAGCTTACCCTTCTTGAGAGAAAATTGAGACTTTTTGGGGTTCAACGAAATCCTGAACTGTTTGCATTTCAAAAATACTCTTTTCAGATGCTTAATATGCTCTTCATGACTGCTAGAATAAATTGTGATATCATCAAGATAGATGAGGACAAACTTGTCCTTCTCTCCCATGAAAGCTATGTCCATGGCCTTCTGAAAAGTGGCCTCGACATTCAATAGCCTGAATGGAATCTTGGCATACATGAAGGTACCCCAAGGAGTAGTAAAGGCAGTTTTTTCTTGGTCATTAGGATGTACAGAAACCTGGTTATAGCCTGAGAAGTTATCTAGGAAAGACATGACAGTGGCCCCTGAAATTCTTTGCAGCAAGTGTTCCATCTTGGGTAGGGGATAGTTGTCTTTCTTTGAGCATTTATTTAAGTTTCTAAAATCAACGCATAACCTAATCTCACCATTTTTCTTTCTCACTATTACTAGATTTGCAATCCATTTAGGGTATCTTAATGGGATTATGATTTTGGCATCAAGGAGCTTTTTGATTTCTTTTTCAATTACGGGCAATAGGAGAGGACTGATAGGTACCAGTTTTTGTTTGAAAGGGATGACATCTTTCTCAAGGGGAATCTTATGTTGAATGAAATTAGGATCATAGGTTTTCATATCACTGTATTTCCAGGGAAAAACATCAACAAATTCCTTCATAATGCTGCAATATTCTGACCTCTGATCAACAGTTAATTCAGTGGAAAGATTTATGAATTTAGGATTATTTTGGCTTCCTATATTGTGCTCATGGACAACATGATCCTTCTCCTTCTTATAACATTTGTAGGGGACATCGTTTTGGTCGAAAATCTTCTCAAGAGGCACCAAACCCTGAGATATATAATTGTTGGGAAGCTGAACGATATCATGTTGACCCATTTTTCTTTTTAGCTTAATCTTCTTGGATTCCTCTACATTTTGATTTTCCTGGTCAATATGCATATCAGAAAATTCATCTACAACTAGAAGAAATCTACTAAGCTCATCATCATCTTCAAAAACTTTCCAATATTTGACATTGTTGGGCAGGGATGGTCTATATTTGACTTCGATTTCGTAATTCAGTCTAGGAGGCATGGGAGGAATGAACATACTAGTCGAGACAACAAGGGAATCAACAAGGTGATTCATAGCTCCGGGTATATAAGAAATATCAAAAATGGAAAAAGAGTCCCTGATTTTCCATACCTCATCCTTGTAAGCTTTCAACCTAACATGTTTTTCTTGGAAAGTACTATTCACTTGTTGTATGATGAGATCCACATCTCCAAACACCTTTAGTCCTTTAATTCCCATATCCTTGGCAGAATTTAATCCCAACAACAAAGCCTCATACTCTGCTATATTGTTAGTAGTTTTGAAATCAAGTTTAAAAGACAAATGAATAGCCTCTTTTGAAGGAGAAATCAAAACTACACCTGCACTTGTTGAGTCTTTGGTACTGGCACCATCAAATAACATGCTCCACACGTGAGTACTCTCTCCATAAATCTGCTGATAAGTAGGCTTTGTGAGATGCAAAGGAGCTGGTTGAGAATCATCTATTTGCAGAATGCATGCCCCAAAGTCCGTGCCTAATGCATAGATGGGATGGTTTACAGAGTTCTTCCCATCACTAATGATGTAGGCAAGTTGATTTTCTTTGTAAAGTCTCTTTAGCTCTCCTCCAAACACTGAGACCGCGACATATGAAAGATCCATCTGCAAGGTACCTCCTAGCCTTTTTTTTCATGAACATGACAAGAGGAGGCCGAACTTGGGTTGGATATCAACCACTACAACATCCATTACCATGCTTCTCATTGGCAGATGGGCAAGGTTTATGAAAAGGTATTTTATGAGGCCGACGCATTTGAATTTCCTAGAGTCAAAAGAGAAGAGATCATGGTAATGTTTTGTGATGTCAAGCCCTAGTTCATCCATCACTGCTTTAGGCATAAGATTGTGTGATGCTCCCGAGTCAAGCAAGCAGTTGTGAAGGATCTTGTCATGGATATTCAGGGATATGTAGAAGGGTGGACAAGAGTCATCTCGATCTTCTACCATAGGTCCTATAGTCACTGTGGGCTTTTCATATTGAATATTTACATAATCAGCAGTTGGGGGAGTCTTTGGTTGAAGGGACTTCAGGATAGCAGACTTGAATATGTCATTCTTCATAATTTCAATTAATGGCATAGGTATTTTCACCTTCTGAATTTCTGATTCGAAATTAAATGAATATGATATTTTATCGGAAGGTTTTACCTCGTTAGAAGGAGCTTTGAGGGACACCTGTTCTTTAGCTTGGGGCTGCAATTGCTTCTGCTGCTGTTTTGCAGGAGTGGAGGTCTGTTTTGAAGGAGCAGAAGGCTGCTTAGCAGTAGCATCTTTCTTTTTTCCGAGGGTAGCAAGCAATGGTTTTGGAGCGGCAGTCTTAGATCTTAAATTGTAACCTGGATGATCATCTATCTGATAAAAATATTCTTCAATGCTTGCCTCATTAATCTTCTCATTCATATGGGCCTCCTCATAGTTTGATTATGTCAAGAAGGAGGAATTAGTATCATCCCCAAAGCAATTGATGTCATCTTCTTCTTCAACTTCATCATGAGATAGCTCCTACTCTTCTTCTAGCACTGCATTTTGGAAGGGGACCCTAATCCTTTGGTCTTTATCTGCATTCTTGTCTCTTTGAAGGATCTGAACCCGCTAGTTGTTCCTTCTGTAAGGGAGTTCATTGGGATTCCTGGGAGCATAGGAATTAGGCTCTTTACTTATTGCTGGCTGCTGACTCTGAATTTTTAGTTTTTACATTTCCGAGGTCAAGCTGTCCAACATCTTGGCCATCTTTTCCATTTTGGTATTTGAAGAAGATGGAGGATCAATAGACGACTTCTTTCTCTCAAATTTTCCTTTAAGTTTCTGAGATGCCATAATGTTAGATTCAACCTCAAGAGAAACATCTTGCATTAAAGAGAGTGTCGCTGACCTTCTTTCTCGAAGGATTAAGAAAAATTCTGGATCAAAGGCATAAGAGTAAGTAATCTTTGTTGATGCATCAGTTGGCTTGATATCTGCAGGGATCTTGCCAAACATCTTATTGAATCTTTTGGTGAAGTCTGAGACAAACTCCCCATTTTCTCTTCTTAGATTTCCAAATTCAGTAATATAATACAAGAGGTCTCTTCTTTCTCCCCAATGTTTCAAAAACACTTCATCTAATTTCTCAATACCTCCCACTAAATTTGCTAGTAGTTCCTTGAACCACTTCCTGGCTTGACCATCCAAGCTCTACACAAAAATTTTGGTCCAAACATCTTCCTCTAAAATGTTAATATTCTCAGCATAATCATAGAAATCTTCTATATGTTCTTCAACAGTATAATCCCCAGATCCAGTAAACTTTGGCATATATTTTTGATAATCTCCTGTTGGCATGGCTGATAAGGGATTGGGTAACACAAGAGGGGCATAACTATTGGCTAAGATTTTTTCCATTTTGTCAAAGGGGCAACCATGGAAATCTTGGGGGTTGATGCAGAGGAAGAGGTTTTTGTAGATGATGGTTGAGATGGGATAGGTGGGACTATGGACAATGGTGGTCTTACTTCACTGAGGAATGAAGGGGAAGCACTAGTAGGATGACTACCCTGGAATGTGTTTCCTGAATAAGGTGGAAAGTAAGAAGCTCTGTAAAACTGACCGAGCAACAAGGCCAAGTTTTCTTCACCCTTAGAGGAAAGATCTTGGAAAATATATTCAAGAACAGGAAGACTGGTATGAGTATGGAAAAAAATTTCTACAGGCTCAGTTGGTGAAGAATTCAAGGAAGAGGAAGAGTCCTCTTCTTGGATAGATTCTACAACTTCTTCCCCTAAGTTGGATATAGTAACATGCTTAGAAATAGAATCTATAACATCAGAGGAAATTGAAGGCTCATCACCCTTCAAGATTTCTGACACAATTTCAATTTTCTGAGAACTAGAAGTTTCAGTAGAAGGGGTTTTGACAAGAGGTTCTCTAGATATAAAAGAAGAAGTGTTTCTTGAAATACCTGGTTTAGATGCTCTTGCAGATCCAAAAGTTTGTCTTTGCAATTCTTTTCCACTTCTGATGATCTTCTCAAGGTCTGGAACTGGTGTTTCCAATGGTCTTTCTTGGTTTTCTCTGGTATGAGCCCTTCGTGGAGCCACTTCATTCCAATGGAGTCGCCATATAGATGATTACAACAAAAAATGTGTCCAAACTTTGTCTATCATCAAAGTTGGATCTTGTCGTCTCCCAAGGAAGTTGAGCTTCAATCTCCTCTCCCCGGCAACAACGCCAATTTGTTATCACTTCAGGAAACTCTCCTAGGCTGTATCTCAAAGATGCCTGGTAACTTAACTTTTTTGTAATTATTTTCTCAATAATGGGTGTGGGTTTGGATCAAGATGAATATCTAAATCACTGGATTATATCTTCAAAACAGTCTAGCTATATTCATGCAGTACAAGGCCTTCAAGATCTATTATTAGATAGGTTTGTAGATAAAATGGATAAGAAAACCAATTAATTAACCAGAACATATATAACAATATATTTGATGGGTCAACAAACTAGCAAAGGATGCTTATGATTCTTGCTTAATAATCAAAGGTAAGATGACAGTTACCATGGGACCTTTAAACATAGAAAAATAAATGATTTCAACTCATAGGCATAGAAAAAGATAAAGAGAGACTGATAATAACAATGAAAGAAGCTTGCAGGCTTAATATATTAAAGAAAGTGTCTTTATCATAATAACAATGGATTACATAACTCAAAATTGAACCCTTTTTTCATCAAATGTTCTAGAATTTATAGCCCTTTACAAACAATTTCAAGATCCTATGCTACTGGATCGAATTTTGCCAAAAATAGAAAATCAATAACTGGCCCAAGAAAATAGGAAAATATCCTATAAATTAGGTCAATTCAAATCCTCAAATGATCTTTATGTTCTTCAGATTCTTTGGCAGGTGTAGTGAGCCTTCCGAGGCTGCTGGATTTCATGTGATATGGGAGGAGTTGAACATGACACTTGTTGACAGTTAAACAACTTTATATCCTTGAAAACAACTAACTATTTTTGACATTCCTGTCTTGTAGAGCATTTCTAAAACCAAAACAAACTCTTGATCATAATGCCATTAATTATTTTCCATCGATTGGAACCATTTTTTAGGCTTTTGGACAAGGAAAACTTGGACCTGTGCAAAAATATTAACTTTCTACCTTATCAGTGCTTTCAGTAGCTAGAGTAGATATAATTCAAACCAATTAGCTACTGAAATCTTTTTTTTTGGTGGCTAATGAAAAATCGATATGTTCTCCTAAGCCACCGAAACCTGAGACTAGTGAAATTATCAAAATTTCAAAAATACCTTTAGTCTTAGCTCAAAAACGCCTTAGGGAAGATATTTTAAGGTTTCTGCATATTTCTCAAAGGATGTAGGGTTATTAGCTACCTCTGTTTCATTGCACTGAACTGCCACCTCTACTAGGGTTTAAAGAGTAGCATGTGTCTGAGCCTGGTGTTTTTAAGACATAACTTGTTTCCTCAAAGCTCTGACCTTTTTCTTCAAGCCCTGAGCTACTCTCCATAAGCCGTTGTAGTATTTTACAATATTGTCCTTCTTTTTATTTTCCTTTATGCTTTCATGAGCTAATCTTTCCAAGGATGAGTTGCTTTCTGCAAAGTTCTTCGACAAGGTTTCATACCTAGTTTTGATTACCCTTTCTAGCACTTCTTGCTCGACTAACTTCTTCTTAAGATTCTTGATTTCCTTTGATTTACTCTGCTTCACTTGTTTGCTAGATGAGGTATCTGCAATTTGTGGTTCTTGTTCTTCTTGAGGTGTAGGTGATGGAAGGTCTTCATAACTTGCTGTGTATATATCTACAAAAACATAATTTTCATGCCCCGTGGTGACTGAATCCTCGTGCCCTGTTTCAATCTGGTGCTCTTCATCCTCCGAGTCTGTGTAAGGAAGATTAAGAATGCTTTTGTTCACCGGGGATTCTTTGGCCCTTTATTTTTCACTGTTGAAATTCAATTTCTTCTTAGTTTTATTTAGCTTAGAGGAAGGAGAGGGTTTATTAACTGGAGTTGGAGAGATATCTCTCCTCCTCCTCTTTCCACTTTTGGGAGTAGAAGACTTCTTGGAATGAGGACTCTTTTTACCCTCTGGCTATACCTCAGTCTGGAAATCATTCTAGAACAATAAGTAATTCCACTCTTTGCCTCTTCTTTGCAACAACTCACAAACCAAAAGTTTAATCAGACCGTGGTGGGATAGTCTACCTGCAAATTTATTGGGTTTGGCCTTGACTTGATGAGCCATTTTGGATAAGCTTCTGTGGAGAAAATAGGGTAGATTGAGTGGGTTTCTATTAGTCAAATGATTTATGAGTTTAAAATGGTAAATCATCGCTCTGTTATATCGCCCTTCACAATTTATATAGACCATTATGGATTTAATAACTGCTGCCATTTTTCTTCAAGAAAATACACAGGGATGTCTTTCTTCCATATCAAACCCCTGTGTTCTGGTTTCAAATAAGACTTGAATTCGACATTCTTAGTGACAATAGTTTTAAACCATTTTTCTCTAGTCCTGGGAAGCTCTGTCACTTCGGCTATGAGGGCTTCATCTATATAGAATTCATCCTGACCTATGATTGATTTCTTTCCATCGAAATTAAGGGAAAAGGCCTCTGCCACCTGCTGATGAGAACTCTATAATTTTTTGCAAAAATTATAACACCCTGCATCCTTGAACAGTTGACATACCTCTGGGTGTGATTCCAAGTAACTGATGTCGTCAAGATCTTTCCCCAGGGTTGACCCTCCTTTCTTCATCTGCCACAATGCTTCTGTTCAACTGTGATCGAAGAAACAAATTTCGGGGGAGAGTTACATAGCTTATAGTTAGGGAGATTCAACTCGGCTGTGACAGAAAATTGAAAATTGAGGTGATATTTAGAACGTGGCACTGATTACAAGGGATGCGACAGAACGGTTTGTGACTTGTAGAAATCATGGTCGATAACTGTAATGATGGAGGGTACGTAATCATATGGCTTGATGATACAACAATCATGAAAAGATTCGCTTATATCATACAGAGATCAACTCCTGGTCATGAATGGTTCGTTCTCCTGTCTTTTCGGCGGCTAATTCGCAATTATAAAACTTCAAACCCAACGGTTGAAACGTGTGAAAGGACGTGTTGACTCCTCCCCTTCTTCTGCGATTTTGGTAGCTAAAATAACCTTGAATTCCTTTGTTTAAGCTACCAAAAGATAATGCTTTCGATGGATAATGAAAAATCAAAATGTTTTCCTAAGCCACCGAAACCTAAGATTTGAATTAGATCAAATTAAAACTAAAAAAAAGTTTATTTTAACTTTATTACATGCATAAAGCTTTCAAAAATGAGCTTTAAAAAATTAATAATGTATTTTTTAAAAGACATCCTATCATCTAAAATGAGATAACTCGATTGATTGATTTGAGGAGATAACACACTCAACTACCTCATGCCCACAACACTGGAGCATGATGGTGAGTGAAACCAAAGGAGGTCGAATGATTCAGTCAACGACATGATTTGTGATCCTTGTCTTATATTTGATGTTGAGATGGAAATGTTGTAAGTAGGTGGACCACTTTTGATGGAGTTCGTTCTGGAACTTCCCCCGTGTCTGTATGAACTGTAGAGGCTTGTGATCAGTGTGGATGATTGTCTCCTTTCCAAGAATGTAATGTTTCCATTGACGAAAGACTTGTACAATGGAATACATTTCCTTGTCATAGGTGGGTTATTTCCAGAAAATATCTGAGAGTGTCTCACTATGGTATGCTATCAGATAACTGTGCTATGTGAGAAATGTGCCTACAACATAATTGAATGCATCAATCTCAATCTCGAATGGTTGTTGCAGATCGAGTAAGGAGAGTACTGGATATTAGCACAAGTGATGCTTCAGATCATCAAATTTTTGTTGTTGTGCCTTCCCCCATGTGAAATTTCCCTTGCCACTGCCTTTGGTCACTTGGCTGAGGGTCCATGCAATATGGGAGAATCCCAACATGAACCATCAGTAGAAGTTGGGAAGTCCCAAGAAGCTATGAAGCTTGGTTAGTGTGGTTGGGGCTGACCAATCACAACTGACTTGGATATTAGTTGGATCCACATGTACCCCATTCTCATCAACAATTTAACCCAAGTATTGGACCCTGTTCATGCCAAAGGAGCATTTTTCCAAGTTGGCATACAACTTATGCTGCTGCACAGTGCTCAAAACCTGTTGAATATGCTGCATGTTCTCCTCCCAAGTTTTGCTGAAGATGAGCATGTCATCCAAATATACCACCACAAAAGAGTTGGTGAAGGGTCTCAATACATCATCCATTAACCTCATGAAAGTGGCTAGTGCATTATTTAAGACAAAGGGCATGACCAACCATTCAAAGAGACCTTCTTGAGATTTGAAAGCTGTCTTCCATACATCAGTTGGCTCGATGGAAACCTGGTGGTAGCCAGACTTTAGGTCAATCTTGTTGAATAACTTTTCCCCTTGAGTTGGTCAAGAAGGTCATCAATTTGGGGAATTGGGTACCGATTCTTGACTGTGATTTTTTTAATGCTCCATAATTAAAGTAGAGCTGCTAGGTCTTGTTGGCCCTTGACCAAGTTTTGAGGAAACATTGGTCGTGTTTGACCACTTTTGGGACTTCGAAAAGTTGGTCGAAGATGGAGCTCCCAAGTGGAGCTAAGATCGCAGGATCTCACTTATTTTGCAGACTTGTGGACCCAGTAAAGGGTTTACTAGGGTTTATATAATAGGTTATGGGATGTCAGCCCATGGGTTTACCCATGTTCAATCCTTTTGTAAATGTATAAATAAGTAGAATCTTAGTGCAAGAAATGTAAGAGATTTGGCTATTGGCTTAGTGCATGACTAGTTGGCTTTGCGTAAAGAGTATGTTAAGGCTTGTGGAGCTAAGTGCAAGTGTTTTATAAGTTGTTCTATGCTACTAAGGAGTTGGCTCTGTGCCTTGACTTGGTTTTGGGAAGGAGGATATGGTGCATAGCTCACAGATCTCCTATCCTCTGTGGAGTCTGGCTCTGTGGCTTTGTGCATAGGAGAAAAAGAATGTAAGAAGATTGAATACTAATAAAGAAGAAGAAGAAGTTGGTGGATGTAGCCCCACACTAGGGTGAACCATGTATATCTTGTGTCCTGATGTGCTTTGTGTGATGTGATTTATGATTTATGCTGGTTATTTGCTTAGTGTTGTTGTTGTTATGTTGTATCTTAGTGCTTAATGGTGTTAAAGATGAATGAATGCTATACATGAGCTAATGCTATGTGCTAAGTTATTGAAGGTACTTGATCTTTATTGTTACTGCGCTGTTATGTACTTAGGGTTTGATCTGGGATGTGAATGAGAATCATAACCTAATGAATATTGTTGGCTAAGTGCTCTGTTAAGTGTTGTAATCATAGATTTGTGTCCTAGCTTGGTTGTAGACACTTGAGTCCTACAACCCCCCTGCCTCTACCTCCGGTGAGAATTCATCTACTTCGCAGGTGTTGCTGAAAGTGTCGGTAGTTAGGGTTTTGTTGGTGCGTTTTTGAAGCATTGAACCTTGGGTCTGCCCCTTTTCCAACAAATGGTTCTGTTGCTAAGACTTGAAACTGTGATTGCTGGGACCTGAAGAAAACACAAAGCTTTGTGCATTGTTCTGTTGCTGTAGTGTGCAATATTCTACTTGACTTGCAAAGCTCCGTGCTAATAAGGAAACCAAATCTGAAGAAAAGAGGTAAGATCTTAAGGCTCTGTGCTCTGGTAAAGGTAAGATGAGTGGAAAATTTTTCTTCGAAAGTATGAATCTAGGTCTATTTGATAGATTTTGTCCTAGTCTGAAAACTAGAGCACAATTAGAAGAAAGAGTTGATCTAAATAAATTTGTTATAAGTAAAGAAAAATATGTTATTCCTATGCATAGAAAGATTTTTTGGAGTAATAAGTGGATGCAGGAACCTAGAAAGAATTTTTGCATATTACATGTCCAACAATATGATCCCAGTGCGCAGTACAAGAGAGGCCGAGGATCGTTTAAAAGAAAGAGAGGATTGAAACTATGTTATAATTGCAGAAGGCCGAGACATATTGCTAAGGAATGACCTGGTACATGTCCTATTTGTCGTTGTTGTAAAGTTATTGGTCATGAGGTTGAGGATTGCCCAAGAATGATTGCTAAAGTTGAAAATATGAACATGAGACAAGACAATTCCGAATAAGGACAAGAGACTAAGGATATGTAAAAGAATCATATAGAAAAAGAGTCAGAGACTATGCTAATATAGTTAAAAGAAGTAATGGATGATCAAAAAGACATCAGTTTACCAGATATATTGAAAGAAAAACAACTCATAGTTACAAGAGTAGAAGACTTCGACATAGACTATGTATTGGATGAAGAAACAAGTGTGAATATTATGCCAGAAAGCACTTGGGAAATTTTGGGAAAGCCTACTATGATACCTTCATTGGGAAGGATAGGCTTGTTTAAAGGAAATATGATAACCCTATGTGGAAGAGTGACTAATATACCTATGATTTCTCATGAAACATCGATTGCGGAAGAGTTTGAAGTCATTAAGTTTATTGAGAACAATGCCCCTTTTCCACTTTTATTAGGAAATACTTGGATTGAGAAAGATTAGATCAGAAGGAAAACAAAGGAAGAAGCTACATAACAAAAAAAGAAATAACTAAAGGACCTCATATCTCGAAAAATAGAGAAACTAATAGAAGAACAAGAGGACAAGTCGAAGTAGAAGAACACAAGAGAACTAGTTGTTGAGGTTGAAAGAACACAAAGAGGCTTGAAGGACCTATCCATGTAAGAAGAAAGTATGTCCACCCATGACCTAGTAAGAAAAGAGGTATTACCTTCGAACCTTTTGAAAGAACATCGACAGTGCGAAGTTACCATGCTAAGAGAAGACAAGAATAAAAATGGAAAGAAGAATCCAGAGACTCATGTCATGGGAAAGAAGGAAAGAAATCTTAGTAAGAATAAATCCAAGTTAGAAAAACTACGAGAAGTTCCAGAAAATCCTTTACAGGAGGCAGATCTATAGAACTTGAACCTTGCTAGAATAATTGAACTAAACAGAACGAGATTTCGCCACAACGAAGCGATATGACCATTGGAGGTGCCCTGATCGTTAGAATAATGCCCCAGAATGGCTAGAAGCAAGATATTAAGGCATTTCCATGCATGACACCAAAACATTGCACCAGTACAAACCACTAGCGAAGTTCCACACTGATCGACACTTTATCTACATCACTGCACACAGGGATGAGAGTAAGGAGGAATTGCAGTCCTATTATAAGCTGACCGATGAAGATATGGAGGAGATAACTAAAGAATGGCCAACAGAGTTCCTTGTACCGGTTGAGGATGCAGAACTTTTTGACCCCGACATCATCGAAAATCCCTTGGTCACTCGGGTCGAACATGATGGACAGACTAGCGCGAAGAAAAAGAAGAAAAAGGAGGAAGTGCATAACATAGAAACCGATGAGGAGGACAACGTCTCAGAGGAAAGTAGGCCCGAATCACCCACAAGAGGAGGAGGAGATGAAGTGAATGAATAAGAAGGAGGGGAAGAAGGAGAAAATCATGACAAAGGAAAATTTACACCGCTGAAGAATCCCCCTACCGAGGTTGAAATATCGAAGAAAAGGAAGGTTTCTCCATGGAAACCCTCAACAAGAAAGAAGACTCGTGCCAATAAGCCTCAGTTGAAGAATGTGATTACAGAGGAAGATTTTGGTCTAATCATCACATCCATAGAGGACGCTAGAGGATATCTTGCAAAGACATGGAGTGAAGCAGGAAACACTGTATGAATGAATCAAGAAAGAGCCATCCATTCAAGCTATGCAGTTCCTACTGTGCCTTCTTCGTTGAAGATTGTAGAATTGGGGGATGATCCCACCCAATTATGAAGGATAGAAGATGGAACAGAGGCTTGACTTCGTCGAGTCCAAGAAGAAAAGGAGTAGGCTAGAGAATCCTTGAAGCAAGAAAAGGGGGAGGTCTTAGAGAAACTTTGAGTTGCGCAGAAGGAGAAATATGAAATTAGGGCGATGTTCGAGGAGGACAAAGAGAAGATCCAAAAAGAAAAAGACCAGCTGCTCGCAGAGAAGACTGTGGTCAAAGAAGAAGTGACTAAAGCACTTCTCTCTATGCTGGGCTTGGCACAAGAGGAAGAAGAGCTAGCCGAGATTCAAGTGGGGAAGCTTGCTGAGGCCATTCAACAACTTCAAGAAAGAGTAACGGAGTTAGAGCTTCAAGCGGTGCCGAGAACTCCACAAGAAGTGCACGATTAGAGGGAATAAATTTCCAAGAGAACAGTTGGAAGGATCAGGGCACTCGCCTCAGAATTTAACCAATTGATTTATGTTAGTGCAAAGACCTATGAAAGTCTCACAGAAGATCCAGAGCCGAGGAAACTATAAGCACAACTCCAGGAGGCGCAGCAGTAGAAATCCACCGTCTAGGCATAGATGAATTTTATCACTGCAGTCGAGAGGATGAAAAGATCATAGGAACAACGTATAGTCCAGCAACATGTTACTTCCATCCAGAGAAAAGTCATGGAGGTTACACAAAGGCCACAACCGATGCAGGAGGAAGCCTACATGCTTTTTGAAGAGATTGAAGGACAAGGCTCACAACTAGGCCAAGTGGTTGTGACAATGGAACAATGCCTGGAAGGGCCTGTTATCAAGCAAGTGATTTAAGAGTTTTCTGAGAAGGAAGCTTTGGCAAAGAAACAAGTCGAGGTAGCTCGAGGCCTTTGAAGTAATGTTTCCTAGATCTGAGTGACTCGGGATGAGTCACAGGTGAGTGTTGGGGGATTTTTGGCCCTTGACCAAGTTTTGAGGAAACATTGGTCGTGTTTGACCACTTTTGGGACTTTGACAGGCCGGTAGAAGATGGAGTACCCAGGCGGAGCTGAGATCATGGGATCTCACTTTCTTTTCAGACTTATGGACCCAACAAAGGGTTTACTAGGGTTTATTTAATAGGTTATGGGATGTCAACCCATGGGTTTATCCATGTTCATGCATTTTGTAAATGTATAAATAAGTAGAAGCTTAGTGCAAGCAATGTAAGAGATTTGGCTATTGGCTTAGTGCATGACTAGTTGGCTTTGTGCAAAGAGTATGTTAAGACTTGTGGAGCTAAGTGAAAGTGTTTTGTAAGTTTCTCTATGCTACTAAGGAGTTGGCTATGTGCCTTGACTTGGTTTTGGGAAGGAGGATCTGGTGCACAACTCATAGATACCCTGTCCTCTCCAGAGTTTGGCTCCGTGGCTTTATGCACAAGAGTAGAAGAATATAATAATATTGAAGAATAATAAAGAAGAAGAAGAATTTGGTGGATGTAGCCCCATACCAGGGTGAACCAAGTAAATCCCATGTCCTAATGTGCTTTGTGTGATGTGATTTATGATTTATGCTAGTAATTTTCTTAGTGTTGTTGTTGTTATGTTGTAGCATAATGCTTAATGGTGTTAAATATGAACGAATGCTAGATCTGAGCTAATGCTATGTGCTAAGTGATTGAAGGTACTGGATCTTTATTGTTATTGCATTGTTATGTACTTAGGGTTTGATCTGCAATGTGAATGAGAATCATAAACTAATGCATACTATTGGCTAAGTGCTTTGTTAAGTGTTGTAATCGAAGATCTGTGTCCCAGCTTGGTTGTAGAGATTTGAGTCCTACAACCCCCCCTACCTCTACCTCGGGTGAGACTTCATATGCTTTGCAGGTGTTGCTGAAAGGGCCGGTAGTTACGGTTTTTTTGGTGCATTGTTGAAGCGTTGAACCCTGGTTCTGCCCTTGTGCCAACATGTCCTGTGTTTCTTCTACACTAGTACAATCGAGCTTCCACAAGGGGATGAGCCGGGTATAATGTGCCCATTTTGAAGCAACTCTTGTATATGACGTTTGATTTCCTCATTTTCCATCAACAAGCAACAATAGATTGGTCCATTAGGAAGAGGTGCACCAGAGGCTAGATCAATTGCATGCTTGACATGGCAGTGTGTCAGTACCCCAGTGGGTGAGGAGAAGATGTCTCCATACTCTTCCACAATCCTGTCACTTGCTTCTACCGCAAATAGAGGCTCTGTGTAGAGGCCATGGATGTGGCAACGACCTTCTACTTACTGTGAGAATGGATCACAACGAAGAAAAACTTCTCGGTCTATGAAATGACCTTACTGCATCTCTTAGTAGAGATTAAAGAAATAATGATAGGTGACACTACCTCTGGTATCTTGTACAATTGTCTACCCAAAGTAATAATAACACTACGGGGTCTAGAATCATACACAAAATGTTGCTTCCACAAATATGGTTGTCCTGAAAGAAAATCACAAACTTCAAGGGGAGAAATATCACACAATACCTTGTATTTTAAGGGCTTGATGTTGTAGGGTAGACAATTCTGTTGGATAACACAAAGATCTCTTCCCTGGCGAAGCCAATCGATGGTGTAGGGCTATGGGTGCAAAGTCGTCAACATATCCAACCGCTTGATGACCTTTGTTGAGATCATGTTATTTTGACTGCTACTATCGACAATGAAATGAAGCAGATCCCCTTTTAACCACATCTATGAGTGTAAGAGGCGTTCCCCTTCCTATAGTTCTTTTGGTTCGCTTGGATGGACTTTGGTGGTAGAAATAGTGGCACTGGGTTGAACATCGATAATCCACTTCCCTCCTTCTGGATTTGATTAAGAGTCAGAATATTACTTTGACTTGGAAGATTTTAGCTCATCCACCATTGACTGCTTGGAGCAACATTCTTCAGTGTTGTGCCAAGGGATTTTATGGTATTCACACCATTTTCCCATGTCCTTCTTCGAATTCTCATTACCTTTCCTATGTTGCAGCTTCGATTGGTTGTGCTGAGAGTGGCCATATTTTCTCTATCCCTTTTTTTTGGGTTGGGGCTGCCTTTTCCTTTCTTCGGCCATGAGGAGTTTGCAGCTCCAAACTCTCTCCTCTTCTGCTTAAATTTCTACTTGATCTAGAAAACATATCTATAATTCGTACCCAATGATGGAATGTCTAGAAAATTCATTTCTATTTGAATGTATCTATGAAGACAACCATTCTATTTGAGCACCATATGTCGTTCAGAGTCTTTGATACCCAATTTGGTGTGCAGCGTATGGAAAATATTGGTGAAATCTGGTACTATATGGTCCCTTTACTAACACAGAGTGGTCCATATTGTGTACTGGTCCTTGTAGCTTCCAACATGGTAGTACTATTCTTTAATGGCATCCATGAAGGAATACCATGTGGGAGCGACCATAAATATTTCATATTAATCTATGTACCTTTGCTTAGAGTAAGTATCCCACCAGTCCTTAACATGGGGGACGACCTTGGGGAGTGCAAAAAGTAATCTTTTCCCCATTGTAAAAATTGTGGACCGAAAAATACCCTTGGAGCAGATTCAACCATTTATCTACAACATTCACATTTATCAGTCCTTTAAATAATGGAATATCAAAATTTACCTGTACCTTGAAGGGGGTTGCATGGATTCTTGATGAAGATGTGTCTCCTGTGGTCAGCCGCTGAAGGATCTGTGCAAAGTTATCCGTCATTTCGTTCCTTTATCACACAAGGGATTCCTTGAGAAACATTTTAAAAGGATCTCTTGCTCCATCATCTTTATTTTCGTCTCCCATGGGTTTTTGTCAGGATCGGTGTGACCGATATTGCAAAGGCTCGACTCATTTGAGTCCTAACCTCTTGTACCCAGATCTTGTCGGGGACATGCACGAAGAAAAAATAAATGAAGAGCAGACCACTTTGATACCACTGATCCAGATTTATGAGTAGAAAAAAATGAATAAAAAACTGGATACAATAACACAAATATATGGAGAACAATAGAAAATATCCAGTGAACAATAACTTCTATTGAATAAATAAAATAGGTTGAAACTGTAAAATTGCATAAATGAAAACAACTTTCTTGAATGGTGGTAGCTATCTCTGAGACATTTTGCTGCTACATGCATCCATTTGAGCAGAATGATTATAATGATGCTCCAGAGGCCTTCTTAACATTACTCATGAATTCCAAAACCCTAGACATAAAAAAACCTAACCCTAGGAGGTGAAACACCAAAAGTTATGTGGGCCCCGATGGGTAAGTTGGTACCTTAAATTCTCGGGTCGTAACTTTTTCATACGACCTCCGTTTTAGGTGCGTGATAGCCTGTTTGAAAGGTCTTTTCGAGAACTACACATTATTCCATCAAAATTAGACTTTGTCTATAGTTTGAATGTGGCAAGCCAAAAAAACACTATTTAGGGCCCCATAATGGCCCTGGAAGTACAAAAATATTTACTGACATGAAAACATCCAAACTAAGCTAGTTGGATTAGGTAGGCAACCACCAATCTACACCTGGAAGCTATGTAGGGATTTAGAAAACCGCAGAATTGTAGAACCCACAATTACAAAGAATTACATAAGAACGTTATGAACTAAAAACTATCAAGAGGAGCCACTTGGAATAGGTGGGTGGCCACCAATATCCACTTGGATCATCATGGGACTAAGACAATTGTCTAATGGGACCTTATGTGATGATCCCTAGACAACCCATGGGGGTGCCTCATGTGACACCCTCAAGATGAATATCTAAGGATTTCCTAATTAGGGTTATAGAAAAATTCTTGCTCTCTGTAGCTTTGAAACTTTCAATATTCCTTCACATTTTCTCTGTTTCCTCAAACTCGATCTCATATTTTCCAATAGACAAAAATATTCTCAGAAGATGGATATTCAATGAATGTGTGTGTGTACTTATGAGGGAATCCTTGAGGTGTATTTATACTTTTTCAAGTAACTTGTCTCCTTAATCTTAGGGCTTTTTGAACTTTCTCGTTACAATCACTTTACCCTTTCTTTAATGAATTGTAACCAATTAGGGGCTTCTTAACCATTCTTTGGGGATTCCAACTTCATGAGGGAATATCTCCCTAATCGTGAGGAACCACGTGGATCACCACCTACCATTGGAAATTGAACAACGAGGGCTATCCATCTATGAGTATGTTCCCTGCAATTACACTATCCTTCATGTCCTTATTCCTTGATCAACTCTGTGTTCCATAAACACACCTTCGGGGCTTCATGTAGAGTTTATTAAATGCACCCATCACATCTATTGACATCAACCATTATTTTTTAAATCAATGAAAAATAACTCATCATCAATCTCGATCAAAAATCTGGGGTATCTCAAACAATACTCCAAGGGATGGCATAAATTACAACCAATTTTCCAATATCCATGTCACATCCTTCTTCTACACTGACATAATTGGGCTCCCACAAGGTGAGGAGGTCAGTTGAATATGACACTTTTGGATGAGCTCATGAATTTGATTATTTATTTCATCATTATTTAAAAGAGAGAATTTGTGTATTGGATCATTAGGTAAGGGGGAACCAAGTATAAAATCAATGGGATGTTTGACCTAATAGTGTAGAGGAACCCCTACAGGTGAAATGCAGAGGTATTTTTATTCCTTTACAATCTTGTCCACTTTCTTCTATTGTGAAAATATAACTTGTGCTAAAGTTGTGGTGGTCAAAGTGACCTTTTTTTCACCTTCACACTGAACCATGAAGAGGATAAATTTAGTAGTATAAGATATTACCTTTCAATACTATTTTGCCGAGATCAATGAAATTGTAGTAGCCAAAACTACGTTTGGTACCCTATAGTGATGACCTCCCAAATTAATAATGACACTATGAGGTTGAGAATCATAAATAACATGATGTTTTGACATACAAAGTTTTCCTTAAATAACATCACAAAATTTGAGTGGGGAAACATCACATAGTACCTCATCTTTGAAGGGATTGATTCCGTTGAAAAAAAAACACTATTTGATGACACAAAGGTCTTGTCCCTGGCTAAAAAAAATTATGGTTTATGGTTGGGGGTGTAGAATCATTTACAAATTCAATATCTTGATGAATTGGGTTGAGATCAATTTCTTTTGGTTCCCATTGTCAAAAATGAAATGTAGTGGGATACCCTTCACCCACATGTATGAATGGAAGAGGTTCTCCCCTTTCTCAATCTCCTTTAGCTCGTCTAGCTGGATATTTACAGTTGCGATGGTAGTACTAGGTTTTTCATTGATGATTTTATTTCCCTTATCATATTCTAAATACAAGTATAAGTTAGGTTTTGAATATTTTTGTTTCACCTTAGACAACAATGACTATTTTGAGCATCATTTATCAACGTCGTGCCAGGGGATTTTTTGGAACTCACATCATTTTCCATTATAATGTTTTGACTTCCCATTACCCTTCTTTGCTTTCCACTTGGATTGGTTATATTAAGGTTCAAATTCATTTCTCTATCCCTTGTTCTATGCATTAGGGTCCCCTTTACCATGATTGTATTGTTTCATACTTGGAGACTCAAACCCTTGCATATTATTCTGCTTAAATTTCTACTCAATTTTGATATCATATCAATAAGTGGCTCCCACTCAGGATATGTCCAATAAATCCATATCCATTTGAATGTGATTGTGTAGGCCAATGTGGTACTTTAGAAGAAGGTGTTTCTTCATGTGTCTGATGGCCAACATTGAGTACAAGGTATGGAAGATGTTGGTGTAATCTAGCTATTAGATGTCCTTGTTGAGTGAGGACAATACTGATGGCATAGTCAAAGGCATCTATCTCATTCTCAAATGGTTGTTGCAAGTCTAGAAATGTGAGGAAAGGTGTGGAATATAGGTTGTGTTTCATATAATGGAATTATTTCTGCTATTACCCAAACGAGGAAAACTTGGATTTATCTCCCCCCTTTGTCACTTGACTTAAGGACCAAATGATATGAGAGAAACCTAACATGAACCTGCGGTAGAAGTTGTCAAGGCCTAGGAAACTACAAATATCTATTAGAGTGATCAGTTTTGGTCAATCGTCGATGACGTGGATCTTTCCTGGGTCCATATGAACCCCATATTCATCCACAATGTATCCTAGGTATTGGATCATTTGCACGCTGAATGAGAATTTCTCCATATTTCCATATAAATTGTGTTGTTGTAGAGTGCTCAAGACCTACTGAATGTGTTGCAATTTCTCTACCTAGGTTCAGTTGAATATGAGGATGTCATCCAAAGATATGATCACAAAAGAGTTTGTGAATGGCCACACAATATCATCCATCATCCTCATGAATGTTGATGGATCATTAGTCAAGCCAAAAGAATAAAAAACCACTCAAAGTGGCCCTCTTTAGATTTGAAGTTTGTCTTCCATACATCGCTTGGTTTTATAGAAACATGGTGATAGCCTAAATTTAGATCAATCTTGTTCAATAAATTGGCACCATTAAGTTTATAAATAATATTGTCAATTCCGGGGATTGAGTATTGGTTCTGGACAATGATTTTTTTCAGGGCACTATAATCAGTATAGAGACGTTGGATCCCTTCCTTGTTTTGTATAAACATGATTGGGTTCCCACAAGGTGAGGAGCCTAGTCAAATATGTCCCTTTTGGATGAGATCATTAATTTGATGGTTTATTTCCTCATTCTCTAGAAGGGAGTGTCTGTATATTGCACCATTGGGTAGGGGGGAACCATGTATCAAACCAATGGGATGTTTGACTTGACAGTGAAAAGGAACCCCTACATGTGAAGAAAAGAGGTCTTTGTACTCCTCTTCAATCTTGTCCACCTACTTATGCTATGTAGAGACCACGTGTTAAGGATGTGGTGGTTGTAGTGATTTGTCATTCACCTTTAGAATGAACCATGAAGCTAACAAACTTCGTATTCTGAGAGATTCCGTTTCGACATTATTTTTCCAAGATCAATGAAATTGTTAGATGTTTCCACATACAAGTTTTTCCTAAAAGAACATAAAAAACTTTGAGTGTGGAAACATCACACAATACATCATCTTTGAAGGGATTGATGTTGTAGGAGATGAAAAAATATTGGATGACACGAAGGTCTCGTCCCTCGCTAAACCATTAACTATTGGTGTATGGTTTGGGGTTTGGCATTGTCGAAAAATTCAATATCTTGATGAAATCATATAAGATCACATTCTTTTGTCTCTAGCCATCAAGAATGAAATTTAGTGGATTTCCCTTCACCCAAATCTATGAATGGAAAAGGTGCTCCCCTTCCTCAAGCTACTCTGACTCGTTTGGTTGAATATTTGTGGTTATGATGGTAGCATTGGGTTCTAGTAATACCCCTATTTCCCCCAGCTTGTAATTAATCATTAATTATGATTACATGCTATGGAATGTGAAAAATGTAAATGTATTATTGTTTATATTTACAATAACCAACTTTGGGGGTGAATCATTAAAGTACTAACCATGATATCACTAGAGGAAAGAGTGAGGAAACTGTAGAGAGGGTTCATTATGTCAAAATGACCCAAATTATCTTTGTTGAAATAATAAACCTCATCATGATCCCAAGGAAAAATCAGTTAATGAGAAAAGGACCGGTGGTTGAACAATAAACTACTCCAATGAATGGAAGCATGGAGGGTTTGGATGAGGAGACATAAAAATGTTAGCCCGAAGTACCATAGAGTGTAGTTTCCTGCAGGCCCAGATTGACCTAAGTTCCTTCTGACAGAAGGAAGAGGACAGGTCCAAAACCTTCTCGGGGAGGAAAAACATGTGCAATAATACACATGAAGGCATACAAGAAGGAGATCATGCTCACAGGGGGGTGTGTGACCTAGATATGCTGAAATAAATATGAGAGCGCATGAGGATCTCCAGTTCAGAGAAGAACTGAGGGATTAAATTGTTCTGGATACAAGAGAGAATAGAAAGAGGAATCCTCAGAGATGAGGGTCGATAGCTTGATTCCGAGAAACCTTACAGAGGTTGTGATAGAGAGAGAATCTTTGAGAAATTACAAGATTTTCCGCTAGTGATATCATGGCTTGGCACGAGGGTGGCCAGAGTGCTAAGAGTGAATGCCTTTGAGTCTATGGTTGGGTGGAGAGGCGAACAACCACAATCATTTGGATGGATGCCACTTGTAATAGATAAGTATTCTCATACCCTGTGAAATTGAACTGTAACTATAAATTAAGGTTGAATATCATGTGAACATTTCAGGGATGTGTATGCTTGTTTGATGATTATATTGTTTTTCTTTATTTTGCTTAATTGTGTATTTAAGAAAGTAAGGAACTATATGGTTTGAACATTATTTGTACATGTAAATGATTGAGCCCCATGTAGTGGCTCACATTAAAGGAAATACAATGTGATTTGTTGACGATAGGCGTAGTTTCATGTATGCATGTCTATATAACTTCCAATTGTTTTGGGTCTCCTAGAAAAAGGATTTTTGAAGATCAGGAGAGGTAGTGCGAGGGTGAACATAGGCTATGCAAGTTGTGTAGAGGTTAAGAACTCTCTCTAAGTTCTAACTTCCAGGATAAGTGGAATAAGTGCACCCAAACTTCATTCGAAGTATTTTCAAGCTCAAAAGGTATAACGCTCGTAGAATGTAGACCAACGCCATAACCTATGAAAAAAATGGTTTAAATCCCTTGTTGAAGGGAAGTAGAGAAGAAAAGTATATAAGAAGCCAAAAAAACCATTGATCTGCCTGCAATGATATATTTGGGCCTTTGGATCATACCCAAAAATATCTAGGCCTTCCGGAGTTCAAAGCTTTGGGACTACAAATTTTTTTGGGTGATGGACCTCACAAGTTAAAACCGCCGAAGTTTCAGACCTACAAAGTCACATGGTTAATAAATATTATTAATTACATTAAGTTGTAATTAACGTAATATAAATGGGTCTCGTTCAAAACTCTGTGAATTTAGAGGTCGGACAGGAGAATGATCTGGAGAGCATAGAACTGTACTTGTTAATATCCTGCATTACCATGACCAGACCCTCTCACTATGCCGCAAAGGAACTATGCTACCCGAACTTCAGGATCCCGATGCTCCGGGGAAAACAAACATTGAAACAACAAAACCCCCGAATGCCAAAGTCACGAAGCAATGAGGACCGTTGATTTGAGGATACTTCGGGATCTCTCTTTTGACCATTGGATATAGACCATGGTTAGTCCAACACTGACCACTTCGAGAATAAAAATGAAACTAAATAAAAAACCCCCCGAACACTGAATTTGTGAAGCAATAAAGGCCGTAGATCTAAGGATCCACGTGGACCTATCTCTACCATTGGATAGAGGATATTGGAAAGTTGGCTAGAGGGAGTTTAGGACTTCAGAGCTCTAGGAAATTTTGTTGGTAGGAGAAGCAAGATGTTCCTAGAGATTGTCATCCTATAGTGATGTGGCATGCTGACGTCACCTAGGGTGACGTGGACCCATGTTATGCATGCCACGTGTCATCCTGATTCATGATTTTCACAGACCTTATGTGCCAAATGGAACTTGACATGTGTCACACATTGATTGGGACACATGTCATCTCCATATTTTTCCACATGTCACCCCATGGTACATAGTTGATTGACCTAATGGCTAATGGGACCCTAAGAGTTCAGGAGTTTGGAACTTCAGGAGGCTTAGGGTGTTAGAACCTATTCTCCAATAGGGATGAAGTTTGGAGCTATGTGGCATGGCCTCAAGACTTCAATATAGTTGGGATACCGAGACACTATGGTTAAAGTGGCCAAAGGCCCTGATCCATCGGTTCCTATCTCGTCGTTCAATGAGAAACCATGTGTAAGTGTGGAACCTGTGGGAGTCTGGGAGTCCGGGACTCTGGGATGTTTTAGAAATAGAAAAAATAAGTAAAAAGGGCCAAAGGCCTGGACCAATCTCCCACTTACCCATGTTATAATGTTTTAAACATAATAAATTGAATGAGTGGGACCCTCTCCGAAACTCTGATGTTCGGGAGAATTGGGTTTATTCACAAATTCATGATGATGAACTTTTGCCGAAGTCCAAATACTTAGGAGTTAACTAATATTAATAACCCGAAGTGCCCTTGGACATTTAGTTAGGAGTGAGATTTCTCTAGAGCTAGACAAATGTCAACTCTTGGTTGGGAGAGTCTTCATATACTATGATGATTTGGAGTGCCGGGTGATAGGGAGCCACATGGGTGCCACGTGGCTGTGAGAGACTCTAGTCAATGAAGTCTTAAATAAATTTGAAGGTACATAACTTGCAATCTAGAATGCATATCTGGAAAAATTTATAGTCGTTGGAAAACCATTTTCGAACCAAAGACAATAGGACCCTAGTTACAGGGATTTGAGGTGATTGAGAAAAGTTAAATTTTGACGTCCCATCCCTTAAAGAGGTACTTTAGGGGTCGGGTGTGTGACAGAGTGGTATCAAAGTGGGAAACAACACTTCGCTTGCTTGGGCTCACAAAATATTCAAGTTATTATTTTTCTTTCTTAGAAAAATTTAAGGGAGAGGGCACCCTGCCCTACCCTATCTAGCAGAGAATGATTTAAAAAAAGGTCTAGATGGGCCAGAGAAAAATCATAAGACTAGTTTACCAAGGCTAAGATAAGCCTGTTGAGAGTATTACTACCATAAGGAAATTATCTACATAAATTCCTTGAGGAGAAAGATGTAGATTAAAATTCAGTTGGGATTTTACCCAACAAGATTGAATCATGCTAGACTATGGCAGAAGAAGCCTATCATTTATTTTAGATAAATGATAGTTAGTCCTACAAAAGTGGGATTATGCTGAGGGGCATTAATGATAAAAATTGGATGCAAATGGCATAAACCTATTTTAAGGAGTACTTGAGTCCAGAAGGAAAATGGACTGAATAGGTGGCAGGAATTGCCTAAAAAGTGGGCTTATGAAGCATCTGTTAATTAAAAGTGTTGATTAAATGAAGGATTTGGAATTGGGAGAACAATACTCCATGTCTAGAGGCCTTATTGGAGTAGGTGAGATCAACCTACCTGACCCGTTATAACTGAAAACCTTCCTAATGGTGTAATCCCTCTTTGTAAAATAAAATAAGTCATGAGGACTGAGAATAAACTTCATGGAAGAAGTGAAATGACATGAGAAAGTTAAAAATATCATGGTTGTGCTAGGGAAGTGTGTATCCATATTAACTTAAGGGCATGTCTAAGCAAGAGGAATGGGTCCGGTGACCATTTTCTGAAAAGGGAGATCATGTGCAACTCTCTGGATCTGAAGGAAACTGAGAAACAAAGTTATTTCTGGGTGCAATAATTGTTGGGAAACATTTTCCTAATCAAGATGATGAATGGATGTGAAAAAATATGGGGTGATTGAGCAAGCAATCACAACAACCTCCCTTGCTTGGTGGATAGAAAACTAATCTGCCAAAATTCATGTGGGAGAAGGAGAGTGATCTCTATCCTTGACTGTTGTTGAAAAGAAGGAAGAATTTCAGGTTTAATGGTTAAGGTTGATGTACATTTACAACCTATCTTTTGTTTTAATGAGAATAGGAAAAACAACTAGAACCTATGCAAAAGTTTAAAAGGAAAGAGATGGACTTTCTACTCAAGACTAATTATGATATAGAGATACTCTGGAGTTATGTATTAAAATACTTAGTAAGTAACATAATTCGAAAATTGTATTTGGGCTTTAAGGAAATAGTCCAAATGTTACTAGACATTAAAATTCATTATAAATGAGGTAAAATGGTTAATGAAATGTTGATCTTGAATGTGGTAAGGGAAGTGTTGGAGCACTTCTAGATGACCAATGGGTCAGATTGACATCTAGAGGTGGATGATATCCATATATGGCATGACTTTATATGCTCAAGTAGTGGTGAGATGGAATCTTGAAAGAAAAGCTCGATAAGTTGTCTTGTTTCCTTGGGAACTGTTGGAGTTGCCCAAATAATATTTCTGGGTTGTTGAATAATTTTATAATACTATAGGGAAGAATACTTTCTTGCTGGTTGTTGTCATATGGAAAGAGCGACACAATTATGACTATGTCTATTAAAATTTCCATGTTATCATGCAAATGAATGCAAGCTTTCAACTGAGAGGGACACTCGGTGTTGAGTTTCTTTATGAGACTTGTTATGAGAATGGAAGTAAGATCCTTGGGAGAAGGATATGGAAGTATGATATGTCCATGTGTATGAAGTACATGGAAATGGGGCACGCAATGAGCTTGCATGATGAATGCTTAGTTGTGTTTATTTATGCCCGAGTGCATGGATTTAATGCATCGTAAGGTTGCTTGATATAAGAACTGATATTAAGACCGAATAGATATGAATTAATGATGTTAAACATGCAAATTATGCACATGTATGATGTATGAGTAAAATGTAAGGCAAGAATTGCACTTGCCAATATTGAATGAATACCATGGATGCATGGATGACTCTATTATGAAGAGTCATGAACATTCTGTTTTGAAAGATATCTTGAGGGGAATGTTCTCCATTCCCTCAGGAAAGGATAGTATAAATAGACGAAATATTAAATGAGCAAGGATGCTTTGTTGTCACAATAACAGGCAACATGATTATGCCTTTGAGGATCACATGAGAATGATTGTGAAAAATTGATTTTAAAGTAAACATGCATGTGAGTTGTGAAATATACCTATGGTAGATACACATAGGCTTATGCTTATGCATGTGGTTAAGTACATCATGGATGTAAGTTAAACAAACAAGGAATATGTGTGGATAAATAAGTTGGATTCATAACGAAGATGCATGTTTATATTCCTTATGGAATATTTGGTAAACAATTGAAGCTAACTCAAGGTTGAGGCCATCAAAGATAACGATGGATATGCAATAAGGAAGTTGCATGCCAAAGGAGTTCCATGTGAAGGAATTGTGTAAAGACTCTATCAGTAGAACAAAATCACAACCTTAATGACTGATGAGAATTAAGCAGTGAGCTACAAGCCTATTTATATAAGAATCCAGGATTACATTCTAAAACAAAATGTATGAGTGGAAGACTAAAAAATGAATGTTTACCATTCTGATAACTGAATGGTAATGTGTAGAATGCATAGGTTCATGATTCATTATGAACAAAAAGTTTTCTGTTGGAGCATGCTGATGTATCCAATAGGTTAGGGTGAGCCTAACCAAGGCTTCTCAAGGAAAAGAGTATGGAGATCCCAATAGGAAGTAAATTGCAGAAGAAAAGAAAAAAAAGGGAGCAATACTTTTCTCACCTTAAAACTCTAAATTGCTTAATAGAGTTGCAAGCCCTAAAAGAGAAGTTTTGGAGACAAGTACAACTGGTAAAAAGGAAAATGAAAAAACATGTATAAACTTGGTTAAAACCATGAATGGGTAAGGGAAGTGAGTCCTTGGAGTAACTCAGATGGCTTGAAAAATCCCTAGCTGTGTAGAAGGAGTTGGAAAAAAAAAGGGCAGATCCCTTAACTCTTTTCTTGCTGTAAATTGTGTTTTCTTTGGGATGAGAAACTGGTGTGATGATGGAAATAAATGTTTTGACACCATAGTAATGATGATTGTATGATTATAAAAAAAATTGAGAATTGTTTGTGTTGCACTCATGAAAACATTAAGGATAATGTGATGAAGTGCATAAAGATATGCTAGGACATAATCTGAAACTGTTTTATTGATTGGAATGCTATGATACATGCATTTTTATTTTACGCGATGACTAATTTAATTGTGATGTATTTCATGTGTAGAAATAAATTGAAACTATTGGGAAAGATAGTTACCAATGGTATAAAACCTCAAAGCAAAGAATGAATGCGAGAAGGTTGTTGTTGAAATATTGTTGAGGGGACTTTGGGAGACCCATGAAGCACTACTAATGAGGTAAAAATCAGAAAAAAGGGTACTAGCAACCATGATAGGTATACAAATGTTCATTCTTGTATGGCATAAGGTATGAACGGATTTGGTAAGAATCCCTTCTAAAAATATTTCATTATATTACTGATATGCGAATAATAATGAGTGGTTATTGTATGCCATTTCTACCCAAGCAAGGTAAGATTAAGGAAATAAAAATCTAAATAATAGAGAGAGGAAGTCTATGACAGTCAATGACGAGTTATAATCCTTGCAAGAAAATGCATGAGGAAGGAGTACCATGGGTACAATGACCAATCTAGGGAGATTGAGAATGAAGGTGCTCATAGTTAGCACATTGCATGGAATGCATTGAGGAAATGCATGTTTGCATAAGAGGGCATGCAATGGATTTCCCATTAGGGAGGGAGGACCTTCCAATACTCTACCTTAATTATAGAGGTGTTAAATAAAATATAATTTTGGGTGTCCATGAGTGTTGGCACCCTGGTTACTAATGAAGGAAGAATGCTTGGGTGCATTCAAGCGAAACTTTTAGTTTCATATGTGCTAATTTGGGATCATGATCAACCTATAGCAGGAAGCATAGTCCTACAGTAAGAGTGAATGAAAATGATTAAACCTATGGTGAATAGGTTGGTTGAGCTCCAACACACCATGGAAAAGTTCTTTTCATAAGTATGGAAAACTTGAGCCCAATGTAAGGGTACATTGGGTATGAATGTGGCCATGAATATTGGCACACTGATTAAAGTCAACTGATATTTGAGTTGCATTTGGAAAATTTGGTATGTTGAAAGGATGCATATGTAAATAATGATATTTCCTTTTGATCTGTACCCTTGAATATATGGAAATGACTTGAATTGTTAGTATGCATGATTTTGAAAATACAATGTGCATGGAAACCAACAATTTGTTTGGTTGAGGAATGTTGCAATTGTAGGAAGAAAATGGTCTTGGATATGGAAATGTTGTAAGCCCATAAGGAAGACCAATTTCCTAATGAGACAAACTGCTTTGGGAAGGAAAGTCCCATATTTGTGAATCTGGTTCCTGTGCGGAAAAAATCTGAAAATAAATGTGGAATTTGGAAATTTGTGGGTGATAGATTTGCAGAAAAATTCTGAATTTGAAATTGATGATAATATCTCATAATTTTTGTATACCTGTGATATAGGTGAGATGAAAAAAATATATCTAGGGAGGACAGATGACGACTGCCAAGATAGAAATAATGAAATAGGCTACTGTTGAGACATGAGAACCCTATGGTAAGCCATGATCACCCTAGAATATGTCGTGTTGTGGTAACACAAGCCAGAGGGATGCCTCGACAAAGAAAGTCTGAGGGACACCATGACTGCAAGGTTCAATGAAGTCTTTAGAAATATTCCTGTGCAAGAAAGCCTTAGAAAGGAAATATGGATCACCTCAGGGACTGTATAGTAGAGAAGGGGATGCTTGAGCCTGGGCTTAGAGGGTGAGTGACCGCAAGGAAGATGAGACTTTGATAATTCTTATAAACTATTGATTGTGATCATGCACACAATGGGTATGTCAAGGAAACAAAATGAGCTAAGATAACAAGATAGCCATATGGATGAAAATCCAATAACTACATAGATAAGTGTTGTGATAGATTATGAAATCTTTCATCTTGATTTTTTCACAACAATAAAATGTTTTCACATGAAATTGTGATTAATATGCTTGTTGTCCAAAATTATTGAAGGCATGTGACGAAGGCCAAGGGTCTGGAAAGGACCTGACCAAGAAAGAGGATCAATATTTATGAAGCAACTGAATGACAAAGGCATGACATGTGTTATTGAGAAAGAACACCGAGGATGATGTTCCTTTTAAGGGGGAGGGTATTGTAATACCCATGTTTCCCCCAACTTGTAATTAATCATTAATTATGATTACCATGCTATGGAATGTGAACAATGTAAACATATTATTGTTTAGATTTCCAATAAATGACTATGCGGGTGAAGCCTTGAAGTTACTGATCATGATATCACTAGAGGAAAGAGTGAGGAAACTGTAGAGAGGGTTCATTATGTCAAAATGACCCAAATTCTCTTTGTTGAAATAATAAGCCTCATCCTAAACCCAAGGAAAAATAAGTTAATAAGAAAAGGATTGGCGGTTGAACAATAAAATACCCCAATGAATTGAAGTATGGAGGGTCTGGTTGAGGAGACAAAAAACTGTGAGCCCAAAGTACCACAGAGTCCAGTTTCTTGTAGGATCAAATTGACCCAAGTTCCTTATAAAATAAGGAAGAGGACATGTACAAAACCTTCCTGGGGAGGAAAAAGGCGTGAAAGAATACACATGAAGGTAGACAAGAAGGAGACCATGCCAACAATGGGGTGTGTGACCTGGATATGCTAAGAGAAATATGAGAGCGCATGAGGATCTCTAGTTCATAGAAGAACTCAGGGATTAAATTGTTCTGGTTACAAGAGAGAATAGGAAGATGAATCCTTAGAGATGAGGGCCATGAGCCTGATGCTGAGGAAGCATTTGATAAACCTCACTGAGGCTATGACAGAGAGAGAATATATGAGAAATTGCAGGAGTTTCCCATAGTGATATCATGGCTTGACATGAGGGTGGCAAGAGTATTAAGAGTGAATGTTTGTGAGCCTATGGTTGGGTGGAGAGGAGAACACCCACAATCATTTGGATGGATGCCACTTGTAATAGATAAGTATTCTCATACCCCATGAAATTGAACTATAACTGTAAAGTGAGGTTGAATATCCCGTGAATGTTTCAGGGATGTGCATACTTGTTTGATGATTAGACTATTTTCTTTATTTTGCTTGATTCTGTATTTAAGAAAGTAAGGAACTATATGGTTTGGACATGATTTGTACATGTAAATGCTTGATCCCTCTGTAGTGGCTCAAATTAAAGTAAATAACTGTGATTTTGTTGACCATAGGCACAATTTCATGTATGGATGTCTATACTTCCAATTCTTTTGGGTCTCCTGGAAAAAGGGTCTGTTAACTTCAGGAGAGGTAGTGTGAGGGTGCACAGAGCCTATGCAAGTTGTGTAGAGGTTAAGAAATCTTTCTAAGTTCTATATTCCAGGAGAAGCAAAAGAAGTTTTTCCACAATTCATTCAAAGTACTATTTGCAAGCTCCGAAGGTATAACTCTCATAGAATACAGACCAAGGCCACAACCTATGAAAACCATGGTTTAAATCCGTTTTTGAGGGGAAGTAGAGCTGTGAAGTACATAAGAAGCCAAAAAAAATGTTGATATGGATGCAATGATAGATTTGGGATGTTGGATCATACCCAAAAGGATATAGGCCTCTGGGAGTTCAGAGCTTCGGGACTCCAGAGTGTTTTGGGTGATAGACCTCATGAGTTAAAATCGCTGAAGGTTCAAACCTATGAATTCGCTTGGTTAATAAATATTAGTAATTACATTAAGTTGTAATTAACATAATATAAATGGGTCTCGTTCGGAACTCCGATAATTCATAGGTTGAAGAGGAGAATGAGATGAAGAGTGTATCCCTGGACTTGTTAATATCCTGTATGACCATGAACCAAAACCTCTCGCTATGCCCCAAAGGAACTATGATACATGAACTTCAGGACCTTGACGCTTTGGGGAAAACAAACAATGAAACAACAAATCCACTGAATTCTGAAGTCACGAAGTGACGAGGAACATTGATTTGAGGATACTTCATGATCTCTCTTTTGACCATTGGATCTAGACCATGGTTAGTCCAACGTTGACCACTTCAGGAGTAAAAAGTAAACTAAATAACAAAACCCCTGAACGTCGAAGTCGGGAAGCGACGAAGGCCATAGATATAAAGATCCAAATGGACCTATCTCGACCATTGGATAGAGGATATTGGAATGTCGGATGGAGGGAGTTCGACTGAACCCCAGATGAATTGTAAACATGTTTTGTAGGCTGGTGAGCCAAGTGATTATAAACTAGGAGGCTTATATGATGATTAGGCCTATTTTTGTATATGTAAACACTCATATCATTAACATTAATACATCACTGCATTTAGACCGACCATGATAAAAGAGTATGGGGGAATAAGCTCCACTAGGAAGGGAAACATAGGGGCTAGGAGACTAGGAAAAAGGGCTAAGATTGAGGGATTAACTCCAAGAGAATATTATATTATTATTTCCTAAAGACTACGGTGAGGGTAATTATTTTATCCTAAGTCTTATGGGAAGTGGAATGATCCACATATGGAGAGAAACGAGCTCTAGGATAGCTATGTGTCAATCATGGAACATGCAAATATATGTGGGGAAAATAGTCTATTTTCCCATATTTCCCCATTCATGCATGCACTGAGCATTGGTCACACTAAACCATTCTTATCATTCACCAAAGAATTCACACAAGAAGCCATTTCCTCCATGCATTGACCTATGCACCATTCATGCACCCTTGGAACCTTCATGCACAACTTCAACAATGATCCCACATGTTCCTGTTAAGCACAACACACTGATACTTTTCTTGAACTCGTACTATTCCTTACCTAAATGTTGTTTCTGCCAATGCAGTTCCTTGACTGAGTGTGGTTTCTGCCTTGACCTGTTCTATACCTGAACTTTGTTGCTACCATCACCCTTACATGATTGACTTGGGAGCTGGACAGAAGAAGAAGGCTATCAGGCCCATGAGAAACTCTCTCCAGGTGAGATAGATTTTCGGGGAAGTGATTTCATAGAGGGAGCTCAGTTACAACTATAGTGCTATGAGAATTCATGTCCAACCTGTTGTTGAAACCATGGAAGGGAAGTGGGGCAGCCGAAGGACTTTTGAGAATAGAAGGGGCACACTTCCTGGGGTGGGACAAACATGTGGGGAATGAGAGGCTATAGGTTGTTAGTGTGAGTTGGCTCTTGGGAAATAATCCTTCCTATTGATTATGTAACTTCCCATTGTCTCAACCTAGACTAGGAATCCCTTTACCTGGGTAGAGTTTAGTCCTAGCTTGCGGGTGACCCACTTCTGAGAGTGATGAGTAGCGTGGTCTAAGGATGGAAGGTTCATGGGAGGTATACACACAGTTGGTGGTCTTCTATAAAAATATAAGTATCAATTATGTGTTCAATTGAATGCTATGTATTTTTACATGTCTTATATTTATGAGTATTTCCTGTATGTGCTATATGTATAGGCTTACTGCTATTTCCATATTAATCTGTGTATTAGAAGAATGTGTTGTCTATTTACGTTTTATATGTATGATGTTCCAAAAGAGTTTATGTGTGGCATAGCCCAACAGGTCCATGGCTGGGTATGTTACAATTTTGAATATCAGAAACAAGAGAAGTCTTACAATGGTAGTCCTCGGCCTGGGAGGTTAGGCATATGATACAATTTGGTATTAGAGTTTAAAAAGAGTGTTTTTATGGAGTAGCATGGCTCGAACTGGGTGGTTGGGGATGCTACAATTTGGCATCAGAGTGTCGATTTTCAACACTGAGCCTGGATGGTCTGTATAAGTGGAAATTGAAGAAAAGTTTTCAGAATGAACTGTTCTTGAATTGGATAAATTCGAGTTTCAGAGTGTCCATGAGTGTCAATAGGGTGCTGAGAGAACACCTTAGCTGTGTTTGAAATCTTAGTAAGTTTAGTGCTTTGAGAAATCCAGTAGAGGAAATAAACCACAATAACCATGGATTTGGGGACACAAAGTTTAGATTTGGGCTGTCAGATTTGTTTGGGAAAGGCAGATCATTCACAACCATCGAATCTGGGAAATTAGCATGATGGTTAACCTCCAAGTCCTTTAGACTTCATTGCTTCAGAAAATTTTATGATTCTGACAAAAGGAGGAAAAATTCCCAAAGCTCCGAATTCCCATAGTGGATCTACACCATAGATCATTTGGGTGAAGGTGGAATGCTAGATTCCCCAAGTGGTTTGACAGTTCGACGTTCGGGGAAATATGTTTATGGTTATGTAGAGTGGATTTTTCTCTGAAGTCCTAAAGTCCAGAACTAATCTGGACCATCCCTTATCAGAGACACGTGTCCACATATTAGAAAGTGTTCAGAATTTAATCCTATGATAGTTTGAGGATGGGTTGTTGTTCAAAAATGAAATCCTCTGAAGCCCGAAGTTTCAAATTCTTGGAGCTCTGAAGTCCTGAAGCTCCGTGGGAAAACTATTCAAAAGTTTGACATTCAAGAGTCATCGAGTATGTGGGTGTGAAATCTTTTGAAGCCCGAACTGCCAAAGTCCTAGAATTCTAGAATGACATGGCATGATGATGTTGCCTAGAGTGACGTGGATATGTTCGAAATTTCGACGTTCAGAATTTTTGAAGGATGTTTTAGAAGAAATCTCCGAAGATGAAAGTTCCAAAGTCATGAAGCACCAGAGTGACGTGTCCTACTAATTTCACCTAGGGTGATGTGGACCCACTTGATGCTTGCCACATGTCATCGTATTTCATGATTTTCAAAGACCGTTCATTCTAGTTAGAATTGGACACATGTACTCACCCATAAAATTGTGCCACATGTCGTCTCTACATTTATGCCACGTAGAAAACCTCCCTGGTGTGTGGATGCTGATGAGACTCTGGGTGTTCGCCAATTCAACATTTAGAGGAAACATGGTATGATGAAAGTAATACCTCCAAATCCCAAAGAAAAAAAGTGTTAGAATAATGAAACACCAAAGTGCCAGCCCGAGAATTTAGAAATTTGATGTTCATAGGAAATGTGGTATGATGAAGGTACAAAGGGGGCTTACATCCTGGAAGATGGAATATTAGAGGAATTGATTTCCATTTGGGTATTGAAGGAACAAACTACAATGGACATGGAGAAGGAAAGGATGAAAACATGAATATGGTAGAGACCATCATAAATTTGCAGAAATATGTCCAAAGTCACAAGGCTGATAATGAAAGGCTTATGAAATCCAAGGAGAAACATGATGAATTCAATATGAAGTTAATGTAGAGCTTGGACAAAATTGAAAATAAATTAGATAAGGAGAATGGCTTAAGAAAATCAGGAATCCATGGGTCTTCTGAGGAGAAAGGAAGATCAAGGAGTGTTAGCATACATCACCATCAGTCCCCAAGGCATTCCAATAGGAGAGAACACAACAAATCAAGTCCATCCCCTATTAGGAAGCATCAAAAGAGGTTCAAGGTGGATGAACATCGAGGAGAAATGAACAAAATCAAACCTCTTATGTTTGATGGTGAGCAGAAGAAATATGGAGATGCTGAGACATGGCTGTTAGGCATGAGAAAGTACTTCCAATTGCATAATTATTGTTCACATGCAGAAGGAATATTTTCTATCTATGAACTTAAGGGAAAGGCATCCATGTGATGGGATCAACTTGTGTAGGTGAAAGACATTAAAGATAAAAATGTTTATTGGAAGGAATTCAAGAAGTATTTTGAAAAGAAATACTTGACTAAGAGATATTATGACAAGAAAATGAAGGAGTTCTTTGAACTCAAGATTGGAAGTATGTCCATTGATGAATATGAAAGAAGGTTTTTGGAATTGTTGAAGTATGTCTCCTTCATCAAGGATGAGACATTTAATATTCAAAGGTATTTGAGTGGGATGCCATCTTTCATCGGTGAAAATATTCAATATGATGATCCCAAGACATTGGAAGAGACCATAAGGCGAGATAAATTCCTATATGATCAACAAAAAGGAAAGCATTTCCAAAAAGCTTGGGAATACATGAAGAAGTTAAATATGGAATAGAAGAATAAGGGGAATAAGCCACCTTTCTTCAAAAATAACCCTCAGGGATAGCTAGATTCTATAGATCCGAGAATGATTGAGACAGGTGGGAAAAGGCCAATGCATCCACCTATTCAATGTTGGGGTTGTAAAGGAGATCATATGTATAGATATTGTCCTCATAGAAGTGACAAAGTGAGAGTTGTTCACAATGTACAACAAGCTGAAAAAATGATGGACATGGGAATAAATGTACCAAGGATCTATGTAGCCCTGGACAACAAGCAAGCAGAGTTTCAATCACACATGATTTAAGTGAAAGGTATGATCAACAACTAAACCATTGCAATTTTAATTGATTCAGAAGCTAGTCATAGTTATATAGATCCTAAGGTGGTGTAAAGAATTCATTTTCCAAGAAGAAAGCATGGGAAGTCTTGGTTGGTGTAGCTAGCCACATGAGCCAACATAAAAGTTAATGAGATGGTTAAATAATGTCTAGTGGGCATGAATGGGCCGAGCACTAAGGCATATTTGAACATCTTGCCTTTAGGTTCCTATGATTGTCTAATTGGGATGGATTGGTTGGACCAACACCATGTTGTATTATACTATCATAACAAGGCATTTACTTTCTTGGATGAGGAAGGGAACCTAAGGACAATGCAGGGAATTCATAGGGCAGTAGCTGTGAGACAAATCTCAACAATGCAACTAAAGAAGTTTTACAGATAGGGTTGTCAAATATTTGCAGCCCATAGGGAAGAAACACCTAAGGAAAAGGTGTCAAATATTGAATATTATGCATTCCTAAAGGAATTTGGGGATGTATTTAATGAAATACCAGGACTACCCCCTAAGAGAGATATTGATTTATATATCAATTTGATTCCTAGAGTAACTCCAGTATCCAACACTCCTTACAGAACGAGTACACTGTTGGAAATATGGCTACAACAGAGATGACGCAGATGATCAAGGCACAGATGATCAAGGTTGTCATTGATGGCAATCGATTGTTTATGAAGAACAGATGCTGAAACATGCTGCAACACAAATGCAAACACAGACGCTGAAA
>ML805360.1:69466-116712 GCA_009831015.1 Picea engelmannii | reverse complement strand
GGAAAGTTAAACATACAGCTACAATGAAGAAGGGTGATGAGAGACCTACATGCTCGCATTGTCAAAAGCAAGGGCATGAAGAGGCAAAGTGTTGGAAGCTACATCCTGAAATGAAACCGAAGTGGTTTAAGGATCAGAAGGGGAAGCAAACAACCACGGTTATCGTTGAGGACCTTGGATCAGATTCCGAGGACAAAACAAAGATAAAAATCGTACGTGTGAAAGGTAAATCTATTGTCAATAATGATGCTAACATTGGTTCTTCATGTGCTTCTACTTCTAAAAATGATGACAATTCTAAGGATAGAAAGATGAATGCATTGTTTCGTATAAGAGTGATTACAAAACAAATGAAGGTTGACACACTCATAGATAGTGAATCTCAAGTTAATCTTATTTCAAAAGAAGTATTTAAGCAATTGGGATTAACAATGAAACCACACAAGAAACCTTATCCATTAGGTTGGGTATGCAAAGATAAAAGATTACAAGTAACACAACAATGTGATCTAAAGTTTGCAATTACATCTAAGTTTGTAGATGAGGTTGAATTTGATGTGGTCCCACTAGATATCTGTGGAATTGTGTTGGGTAGTCCGTACTTATATGATCGAAAATGATCTTGTATCGAGAACATAATCAATATCACTTTCTTAAAGAAGGAATTGAGTACATAGTGCATTCACATTCATTCAAAAACGACAAATCATTGGGCACTACACAACAATTAAAAAGGGTTATTAATGCAAGTCAGAATTTGACACTTATGCCTATACAATGTAAGGAAGAAAAGAATCCTAAGAATGAAAAGGAAGTGTCATTTCACTACAATGCACATGTTTTGGTTGATAGTGTTTCTATGGTTAAAAGTCAGCATGGTTCGGGTACAATCTCTTTCACATGTTCAATGTTTATATTCAACTTATTACTCATCAATAGTATGTGGTTGGGTCCAACAATGTTGAATGAAGATGTGATTAAGAATGTGATTAATGTACTTAAAAATGTCAGTGCAGTGTTGATTGTTGTATTTCTGAGTCAGATGTACAGGTTCCAGGAGGAATGGATAGGTGATACAAGACAAGTGAGACAAACATGTCCTCACTTATTTTCTGAATGATTTCATGCTTTTGGTGGTCCAAAAACTTCTCAGTGGGTAGGTGTGATCCATGTGGATCCAAAACCGCTCTCAAATACTCAAATGTAGAAAAGGAGGATTTATGAATGACCCAGAAGTATCAGAAGGGTCCCTAGGTTCAAAAAATGCTCAAAAATAAAATTTCTTAGAAATGGATGAAACCAATTCCAATGTGTCCGTCTTGTTCTCCCGATTCTGGCCATATATTTACTTTCTCAAATGGATCTCGTATAAATAAGTTATGACACTCTGAAGGCTTTCAAAAACAGTGAAAAAAAGAGTCAAATAGTCAACAGGTTGTACTGATGACGTCCGTAGTACGGATGATGATGTCAGCATGACATGTGGCATGACATACAGATGATGATGTTAGCAGGGTGATGTGTCATCAACCAATGAGAGGATGACATGTGGCCCAATCAGGGGGTGCCACATGTCATCTTCTAGAAGCCCAACAATTTAGCGGATTCAACCAAATCTGGCGGTTACTGCCAAATCTGGAGGAGGTTCGCTAAGTTTGGTGAACTAGTAAGAGGATCTGCTTATTTAGCCAGACACGCAAAATGAGGCAGGGGGGAGTTGGAAGAGGTTGCATTGGAATCTGTGCCAGGAGGTGTCCCAGGGGACTTGCTCAGAAATAGATCGACTTTATACTCAAAAGTTGCATAATTTTGAGAGGATTCTGAATACACTATCTGTTTCTTCATCAGAATAGCTGAACAGAAAAGTTCCTTCATAGGAGGAGTTTGCACACTTTTCGAGATTGTATGGATCTGACAGGTAAAGACTGCATTGGAATCTGTGCCAGGAGGTGTTCTAGGCGACCTTCTCAGAAATAGATCGACTTTATACTCAAAAGTTGCAGAATTTGGAGAGGATTCTGAATATGCTATCTGTTTCATCATCAGAGTAGCTGAACATAAAATTTCCTCTAGATCCCATTTGAGTGAGCCAAGCATACTCAAGTTTACAGTCAAAAGTTGCAGAATGACGTTTTCCAACCACCTATGATGTCTGTTTCTGCCCAGAATCATAGATCTGAAAGTTGGTTTTTGGGAGCTCTTATGTAAGCCTTTCTTTGCAATTTTTTAAGCATTTGAGATTAATTAAAGGGTGGTCTCACTATTGGAGTGGACTCGAAGACGTAGCCAAGAAGTCTGGTGAACTCTGTTACCAATTCATGTTCATAGATGGTTTGCTTACATGTTTATGTGCTCATGTGCTTGATGGATGTTCTTTAATTTTGCATTACAAAGATGGTTAACAGTTAAGAATTCACATGCAAATAATGGTTAAAAGATATTGAATTTTAGATCAAGTTAAATTTCAGATCATATGTATACTCTTCTTCTGTGGTACTCAAGGCCATAGAGCTTTGTTTCCTATTTCACTAGGAAACCATGGCAAGCTTCACGGTAAAACAACAACCATATGTGCTTTTCCGGTCCACTGTACTTTCAGTCCATTTTGCATATCCATGCAAACTTAAGTCTTCACTAGAGGCATATCTCATGCCATATCTAACTATGCCTCGTAGATATCTCAATCCATGTTTCGTTGCTGTCCAGTGAGTTTGTCTCGGTTGAATCATGGATTGACTAAGTACATTCGCTGCATAACATGAATTAGGTCTGGTGTTAACTAGACACATCAATGATCCAATCAATTGTGAATCAATCTTTTCTGAATCATCATTATTCATTTTCTTCAAATTCACCATGAATTTGCATTCTGTCATACTAAACTTCTTTAATATTCCCACTACATATTTTCCTTGACTTAGTAAAATCTCATTGGTACTCTGTTATACTTCTTGCCTAAAGAAGTAGTGCATAATACTCAGATCCTTTATCTCAAAATTAGAAGTCAAAGCTTACTTGTATCCAACAACAAGGCTTTCTGAATAAGTCACCAAAATCATGATCTTGTCAACAACATTGTAATAATATAGCTTTGGATCAACAACACTCTTGCTGAAACTCAAACTTATCAAGAATCCATCCATCTGATATAGTTTCCAACTCATGGATGGTAGTATGGATGGAAGTGTATCAGGCTTACTGGATCAAGTGTCTCATCGTAGAAAAATCCCTCTATTTGTGAGAATCCTCTGGCTATAGATCTTGCTTTGTATTTCTCGACACTTCCATAGACTGCATGCTTGATCTTATAGATCCACTTGGAAGTCACCAAAGACTTCCCTTCTGGTCTCTTAATAAGATCTCATACATCATTCTTTAATATATACTGGTATTCTTCTGTTATGGCATCTTTCCATACATGTTCTCTTGTTACTTCTCCAAGACAGGGAGGCTTAAAATCAGTGAAGTGGATCATGATTGAAGGATAGCTTGAAAAACTCTTTTTTCTTTCTTGGAAGGTTCCTCGAGGGGCTTGTATGTTCTTCTGCCTCATGCAGAGTTTTGTCGAGCCTGGGCAAGCCTTTTATTCCATACTGCAATATCTCTAGGAATATCAACTGGAGCATCTGGATCATCTGGAGTACTATCTGTCTCCTTCTAAACTATTTAAGGTGGAGAATATATTGTTTCTTCCTTCTTTTCATTTTGTTTTTGACTCCCTCTGAGTCAAGTAACTCTCCCTGAAGTCTAAAGTATGGAAGTCTTCTTTTATTTGCTTGCTATATATTTTATGTCTTCTTGAACAACATGATAATCAATCAATAAGGTTTGGAATCCCATACCATGGATAATGGTCCAAGTCATGAGGGCTCCTACACTAGAGATAATACCCTTCACTTATTAAGAATGCAATAAATTAATGATCAAACAATTTACCTAGATGTATATTCATGTTCAATTCTGTGTTTGGTTTAGAGGAAGTACTTCTCCTCTCTCTTATATTCATTCTTTTGAGGTGGGTCTGGTTCAATGTAAATGGTGGAGGCATATTGTCTCCCTTTCTTCCTGGTTGGAAATTTTCTGGCATAGTGTCCATATTTGTCACATCTAAAGCACTGAATCTCTGAAACATCTCTTCTCTAATTATGACCAGAAGATGATGGAGTCTTCTCATCTGTGAATGTTTCTCTGAAGTTTATTTTGAATCTTCCTCCTTTCTTTTTATGAAGTGCAAGAGCATGGTTGTCATCAGGGGAGTCTTCCACTCCTTTATTTCCGAGTCTAAGTTATTCTTGAGTACAATCTGTCCATAGATGATCAAAAGTTGGTAACTTCTCTCTTCCACTGATGCTTTGAAGAAAAGGTTCCCAATGCTTTGGAAGATTGTTGAGAGTAGATAAGACAAGTTCTCTGTCAGACATGATTTCTCCAATGGAACCTAGCTGTTCTTTGATCTCTGATATCTTCATAAAGAAGGTAGCTACTGTATCACCTTTTGTCATTTTGGTACTTTAAATTTGGCCCTTTAAGGTGAGGGCTCTGAGGGTGTTGTCACTTTCAAACATATATTTCAATTCTTCATACATTTCATTAGTTGTATTTAGGTTAGAAATACGAGGTAAGATATGATCGATTACTAAGTAGATGAGTATTTTTCTTGCCTTGACATCTTCTTCCCTTCTTATTTCCTTCTCTTCATCGGTAGCTGTATCTGGTAAAGTATTTTGTATCACACTCAAAAGGTCATATTATTCAAGGGTGACCCAAAGCCTTGACTTCCAACAGCTTAAATTGCTTGACCCATCAAGCCTATCTTCCACTAAGGTTATGTTCTTCATATTTTTCAGATTTCTTCACAAATTCTCGCCAACTGGACTTAGAGAACCTAATGGCTAGGCTAGGCTAACACTTTTAGATTTTGTTGGGATTATGACTGCCAAAAATAAACTTTTGAGAGTTCCACATGAATACTTGTTGAGATAAAACATTTCTTCAAGGAGTTGCAGAAACCCTAAAATCAAGATTCTACAGGAAATTGTGGAACCCTAGAAACCCTAGGGCCAAAGATTCAAAATCCTCAGAATTTCACTTTGAAGGTCTCTAGAGGTTCTTTGAGGGAGGTTTTACACCTTTATCCAAGTTTCATCCCCAACATCCATGTGTAAGGTGATGAAAAGGATAAAAAAGAGAGGGTCATATGGATTCTGCAGAAACACTAAGGGCTGTATGGATTTGCAAAAGAAGGACGACTTAGGTTTTAAGTGCTTTGCAAGGGTTCTTCAAGACCTATGATTTAATACCATGTTGATTTTTCTATAAGCAAGGATTAAGCATGAAGTTCATTCCATTTTATCATTTTACTTAAACCATGAACAATTTGTTGCAGCAGCCAAGATCACAAGAAGAAATGCCATGCATAAGTACACATGAAGTATCCTGGGAAACCCTTCTACACAAGGGAAGAAAACCCAACCAATCCTTTGATATATTCTTCAAGAGAAATACCTTCACCACCATAAACACCTAGCACACAAAAGGGTGCTCACAAACCCTAGAAACCTAGTGCCCAAGAGAGGTGGTCACTTTTCCCAAAAACAAGTGTTTGTTGAAATTTCGAAACTCACACTTGTGTTATGATTCCTCAATGGGGAATTTACCTTTACTTATATTAGACTGAACCTGTGAAAAAGATTGTCTATTGGAACAACAGGGCCTACCTCAATAACTTATGATATAATTAATAATTACCATATTAATTATATTTTACATTAAGGTGGGGACGACCTGCAACCTTTACATAAAAATTAGGGTTACAGGTAAGTCCAACTCTTGAAAAATATAGAAAGGGATCTTATACACCTACTTGTGTTCAACCACTAGGGGCACATTCAAAGGGATGTCCACATATCTATCTCACCGAGTCTCATAGGAGAACCACACTCACTAGTGCTCAACCACTAGGATCACGCTCACCTGTGCTCATTCATAGGTACATCCAACTCAATAGATCTTATTTCCCACTGCATTACACAAGAGAGTCATATGGGTTTCTTCATCTCAACTCTCTGCTTAGAGGAGGGTAATACATCATTTCATATCTGTCTTAGAATGATGCACCCAACTCATGGGATTTCACACGTTCACATGTGCTTAGCGATAGGCACATCCAACTAAACAAATATTCTTTCTCACTACATTACACTGGAGAATCATCTGGAGTTCATGTCATCTCACTGTAAGGAGGATTCCAGCACAATGTTCCAGTTCTGTCTCAAATAAGAACCACACACCCAACTCATGGGCTCTCTCTTAGGTCGAATCAATCAGCATCTATCCTGGAGGATGTCTCACACAACTGTAATCATCAAAAGCTTGGGCCAACGAGAGTGGTCATCCCCAAGTGAAACTAGCTCAAGACACAACACTCTATACCCTGACCTCATCATGGACATGCATCGAGAAATACTAAGGATAAAATTTCTCTAATACCACTGATCCATATTATATTGAGAATAAAATGAAACACACATAGAAATATAACAGAAAGTACATCAATACACTGAAACCAAACTTCTATTAATGAATAAAATAGTAGAATACCGTGTGTGTAGGTTTCCACAATTAGTCATAATTCTAAGAAAGGTTTTTGGCTATATAATTTGGAATAGGTTTTGAAACCTTTAACACAATATAAATCTAGAAAATTTTCCTAGCAAGTATAATACTATAGAACACAAACTGGCTAGAATGGTGGTAGCTTATCTATGAAGAATAGAAATGTTGACTATGCTCACTCCCAAAATATAATACAATGGGCCACAAAAATGGCCTTTCAATATTAATAAATAACTCTAAAGGTGAAAAACCCTAACCCTAGGAGATGAAGTTCCAAAATGTTTGTAGGCCCCAAGGTGGTTAGTTGATGCGTCAAATTCCCGGGGGTGCAACTTTTACATATAATATCTGTTTGGGGCATTATAATTCATTGGAAAGATTTAATTGATAAGTACATTTAGGCCTATGAATGGACAAAAAAATTTGTTTAGGTCCTTAAAACAACCATGGAATCTCATGACCCAAAACTCATAACAAAAAAACAAATATGGACAACTATGATGAGTCGGTGGAATAGGTGGGTGGCCATCAATATTCACCTGGATAAGTCCTCCCCCCTCAAGAAGAAATTTTCCCAATTGCAACATGTTACCTCAGGAGACGGGGACACATTTTTTGATTCTAATCCTTGGTGAGTCACTTTCCTTGCTCAAGTAGTTGTCTTTTGATGTAGGAGCATTGCCTTCAAAGTCAACAATGCACACGTGGAGATAGGCGAATGACATCTCAACAATGACAAAGTTTCAAATCAAGCATTTAACTCAGAATTTAATAAGTTGTTGAGATATTTTTATAACAACATTTTAAAAATGTAACTTGTTTGTAAAGTCTGGAAGGACTGTAAGAAATTGAAGATATTTAGTGTTGACTCTATCTGGCAATAACTAGTAGTTATTGTAATAGGAAAGAGTAGGTAATAGCTTTGAATTTGAAATGATAGATTTCAGAACATGACGAGAGAGCTCGTGGAGCGGTCCTTAGATAGTTTTTCATTGTTTCATTGTAACCGATCAGAATGGATAGACAAGATAGAGAGATCAATAGAACAAATTAGAGTAGCATAAACACTATGTATTTTGTTTTTCATGAATGAATGGAACATACATAAATTTTCCCAAATCCTTGGACTGTGTTCATCTTATGTGTGATTGAATGAATTTTGATTTCTGTGTGTATGATTTAGTTAGTTCGTTCATATACGATTGTTTGAGAGATTAACTGTATGATTTCGTGACGAAGCTGGTTGAGTTTCAATCGTTTCTCTTTTGATAATTGTATGCAAGGTGTGCATCTCAAACGCAAGGAGTGCATCGAATGAGTCTCGGATTGAATCAGAGAAGTTCAGAGAGAGAACAAGAGAAAATCAGACTAGGTGCAAGGCGTGCACAACGTCAAGAAGACAACAAACTTCGAAGGACCAGCACAGAAGAAGGCCAAGTGGGTGAGAAGCATTTTATTTTCAAGAAAATCCTTTGAACTGAGTTATTGTGACATCCCCTAAAAATAAAATATTTTTATTTTTGTGTGTTGGAAATTTATTTCCGTTTTTGGCAAATTCGAATCTGGAATTTGTTTTCCATTTATGGCAATTCCGAATTTCAAATTTAATAATTGTATTTAACTATTGTGACTATTGAGCAGCGATCTGTTTGGACTCAACTAACTATTTGACTATGCCACTTGTATCACAACAAAATATTTATATTAACTGTAGGAGGACAAATGTAACAACCAGGTTAAAAATCAGCTGACCATGACTCCATGAGTGGGGAACATGTTGGAACTGCCTCTAGGCTGATTATGAGAAGTGGAAAATCAGAGATTTGGCCACTGGCAGCCATTAGGGATTAAGAGAGCTGCGAAAATCCCTAAAGGAGCAAAAAAGACTCAGGTAAAAGATTGATAAATAGCATATGCGAGGAGGTAGGACGCTGCCAAGTATGCTGGGAAAGGATTCTTGAGCTCCCTTACTGTTATGAACACTGTGGTTTCAGTGTGAGGCAAGAGGAGGCTACTGAAACATAATTTCCTTGCTGTTATGAGAATTGTTGAGTAAGTGTGAGGTAAGAGGATAACTATTGGAATTGAAGGACATTGCTGAGGAGGAGTTTCCAAGTTCGCCCTCATGGATTCATGGTCAGGCTAGGGGGTGAACTGGGCAAGTGAATTTGGCTGCCCTGTTCTACGGTTGGGAGGAACGTGGTTGTTCCCTTTGTCTTCCCGTGGAATGGATTTAGATATGTTGATCTACCCCTCTCTATTATGAATGACTATGTTTTTATTTCAATGTCATATTAAATCCAAATTGGAATGATGTCCATTCTCTGTCTGAATGATGTTTTTGATGCATTGTATTGATTAAATCAGAACTGTAACATTTTTCCATTTTGTTTGTTGTGGGGAATATATGTGAAGGAAATCTGTAATTATATTTCTATAAGTAAGTAAGGAAAGGAGGAGATCAATGTCAATGAGGCAGATCCTCTCTATAGATAAATCCCCAGGAAACCAAACTCAGATCCCTTAGAACATCATTTATAATGACCAATCTTTGATGGAATGATATTCTTAATCATGTATTTACATAGATGCACAGATATAGTACTGTTGACGTTTAATGCTTTGATTTAAAAGAGGCTCTAAGTGAACATTATAGAATTTACCTTATACAAATTTTTTTATCCTTTGTGCCCTTTTGTGTGTTTAAACTCATAAGTTTAGATTTTCAGAATTCTGTCAGGTAAACGGATATAGAATCCTTCTACCCCTATTGTTTTCACAGAATGAAAGTAAGAATACCAATACAAGGAAAAATTCTTAGAACTATGAAAATAATGTGAATTTCGGCATTTGACACTTGTGGGTTACACTTATGCGAAATTCCCTTGCTTTTCGAAACCCCGAATACTGAAATCCCGAAGTGTCAGTCCCACATCCTTTCACTTTTCGAAATTCAGGATTTGTTGTGTATTGCTGTTTGGTTTTTGAAAACCCAAAACCCTAAATCCCGAAATCCTGAAGTGTTGGTTCAACACCCTTTTACCTTTCGGAATTCGAGAATTTTTGTGTGCTGTTGTTTGGCATTTGAAACCCCAAAACCCTGAATCTCGAAATCCCAAAGTGTTGGTCCTACACCCTTTTACCTATCAGAATTCGAGAGTTGTTGTGTGCTGTTATTTGGCATTTGAAACCTTGAAACCCCGAATCTTGAAATCTCAAAGTGTTGGTCCCACAACCTTTTACCTTTCGGAATTCGAGAATTGTTGTGTGCTATTGTTTGACATTTGAACCCCAAAACCCTGAACCCCGAAATCCTGAAATGTTAGTTCCTCGTTCCTTTTCGCAATTTTAGGAATTATTTCACCTTTTTGGAATTCAGGAGTGATTGTGTGTTGTTGTTTGGTTTTTGAAAACCCCGAACCCCAAAATCCTGAAATTTTAGTTCCTCGTTCCTTTTCACAATTTCGGGAATTGTTTCACCTTTTCAAAATTCGAGAGTGATTGTGTGTTGTTGTTTTGTTTTTTGAAAACCCCGAAATCTCGAAATGTTAGTTCCTCGTTCCTTTTCGCAATTTCGGGAATTGTTTGTGTTTGATGTTTTGGCTTTTGAAGTCGCATAATTCCGAATCTCGAAATTCTGAAATATGGGTCTCACCTTTCCTTTTTTGCATTTTGGGAGTTTACAAATGTTGTTGTTTGGGTACTTGAACTCATGAAGTCTCGAACCCTGAAACCCTGAAATGCGGGCCCCACCTTTCCTTTTTCGCATTTCGAAAGTTTGTTTATGTTGGTGTTGGACACTGGAACTCGTGAAGTTCCGAACCCCGAAATCTCGAAATGCGGGTTTCACCTTTCTTTTCGGATTTTGGAAGTTCGGATATGTTGAAGTTTAGGAAACTTGAATTCACGAAGTTCCGAACCCCAAAACCTCAAAGTGCTAGTCCAACCTTCCCTTGTTCACATTTCAGAGGTTTGTATTTGTTGTTGTTTTCCTGTTGTACTCGCGAAAGCCCGAACTCTGAAATCCCGAAATGCTGGTCACTTTTCGCGATTTCGAGAGTTGTGGTGTGTTTATGTTAGGCATTGTATTCGTGAATTCTTGAACTTTGAAATCCTGAAAGGCTGGTCACTTTTCACGATTTCGAGAATGGTTGTGCATTGATGTTGGCTGTTGTACTTGCGAAATCCTGAACTCCGAAATCCCGACTTGCTGGTTACCTTTCACGATTTCGGGAGTTGTGGTGTGTTGATTGAGAATATTCCTCCTGATTAGAGGTATGGAAGTAAAATACCTGTTTACACATCGCTCATATAATTAAATCTGCGCTAGTGTTAAGGACATCATCAAATAAGAAAATATTGGTAATTTTTACAAAAAATTAAATAACATTGAAGGGAGGAGTAAACACTTATTGTATCATCGAGTAAGAAGTTTTAAGTTGCATAGTAAAGACAATCAATGATAGTAAGGTCTCTAACAAACTTTCAAACTCAAGATTAATAATAGAAGACTTAATTGTTGGATTCTCGAAACTATGCCAGGGTCATTGTACAAACATTTTTTTTTTGTGACAATTTTTGAGGTACATTACAGTTATTCGAAATACTAAGGATGCAAGGTGTGCGTGGGAGATCGAAATCCTTTTAAGGATATAATATTATAAGAGATAACACTTTTCTTGAGTGTTGACGAAATCCCAGAGGCATATTTTTTAGGAGAACAAAGGTTGGGAACCTTTGAAAATAGATAAATCTTCCAGGCAGATAGATATCAAAAGATCAAGAGGAGGATCGACAGTAACTGACTGATCAATTGTGGAGAAGAACCTGGACCGTTAGATCTACATTCAGGTAGAGGAGGAATGAGCACAAGGGAATCAGATATCATCCATCAGATTTGAGCGCATGGACCGACAACCGTTGGATCCAAAGGAACGTGCATGAGTTTTAAATCTTTGGAGTTGCATAAGAGAGAGGGTTTTTCAAAGTCGCAAAATCCCAAAAACATCAGAACCGTCCATCAGAAGGGATGCATGGTGAACTATCAACATTTCAATGACCCGCGACTCAAAGAAGTCAAAGGGAAAATTCATGAAACTCGTGAAACACGAAATCACGAAAAGATCCCGGTCGCTTATTGAGGAGAGATCTGGACTGTTGATTGTCCAAGGAGAATTTCAAAATTTCGGGGATTAGGAGAATGAAGGTGAAGATTCTTTCAACTTCTCAATATGCAAAATCCTGACAAGATCTGGACTTTTAGATCTAGAGGAGCACGAGCCGTCAGATTTGGAGCATCCAGAAATATCAGAATTTCGAAAGTCGGGGATGTGAAGGAAATTGTGACTTGGAAGTCGCAAGTCACGAAATCACGATTCGTGAAAGGAGATTCTGGACCGTCAGATCCAAAAGGGACACATGGCGAAGACCTGAGCATTTCAGGTAAAGACCCAAAGAAATCCCAGGCCGTCCAATCTAAGAGGACACATGGCAACTGGATTCCATGTATTTGAGGAGAAGGAAAAGGGTTCGAGATTTGAGATCTCAAAAGTCTGGAGCCTATAGGAAATCTCGACCATTGAACAAGAAGGGGATGCTGGACCGTTGATCTAGTTTGAAATATCAAACACCTAGGTGAAGGAAGGACCGTTGATTATGAAACAGATGTCCGTAGATCACCATTTCTGGAAGGTTGGAGCACGGAAGGAAGTTGAGTTTGAGTTTCATCCTCCCAGAATCCAAAATTGCGAAGAGAACCTTGACCATTGATTCAGGGAGAGATGATCTGGTCCGTAGATAAGGAGGGCACAAATCTAAACGTCGATTTGGACGTTATCGTCAATATCGTGAGATCGACGATCCCATGTCATTGCAGGGACATAAGTTGCGAGGAGGTTAAGAAATCAAAGGCGGGCCGCAATTTGAACCGTGGTTTTGTCTGGAGGACACGTGTAGGCTGGATAATCATTTTGGGCCCAAGGGTGGCTTAACTCTAGACCGCCTATGACCTCACCTGCAATCACATGGTCATATCCCTAGGTCACATCAAGTGAGGGCTTATCCGAAAGGGAGAAAATGCTGACACTCTGATTTTTCGCACAGATTGGAAGGGGGAAGGTCGCGAGTTGTTGTTATACCTACACCAAGAAGTCAAGGGGGACTATGTCTAGATACAAAATGGGACCTTTAAGGTTCTAGAGAGTCTTTCGACTCGAGAATTGGAGGATCCAAGACCGAGAGGTCGCGCAGACCTACGAGGGAGTAGGGGGGTTCCATTAGGTGGTATCAGAGCTGATTTTAAAATTGTTTGCAGACAACAGACAAAAAGAGAAAGGAGGAAAGTTGGTATCATTGGTGGTATCAAAGAAATTTGATTTTTGTTTGTAGGTGACGCAATGAAATCATGCCACCCAGAAGGCGCAAAGCGAATGCAAAAATGGAAGAAGAAATGAGGCGACTTCGAATGATATTGGACGCCATGGAAACAACACATAGAAGAGCACTAGACGTTGGTGATGTCAATGAAGTTAATGTCAAAGAAGCAGAGGGTGAATAAAATGACGTAGGGGATGCTGCACGGGATCGCTTGATAAAAGTTGTTTCAAAGATAGGAGCCAAAGCAAGAATAGAGGTTCCTATGTATGAAGGCAATTTAGAAGTTGAAGAATTGTTGGATTTGGTACGTGCTATGGACAGATACTTCGATTACAAAGATATCGAAGAAGACAACATGGTGAAGCATGCAGTGACAAGACTAAAAGGTCATGCATCGTTATGGTGGGATGAACTACAAGCCGAATGTAGGAGAAATGGTAAGTAGAAAATTAAAAACTGGGATAGGATGGTAGCCAAGTTGAAGGCCAAATTTATCCCTAAGGATTACCAAATCAATATTTACAGAATATTGCAGAACTTGAAACAAACGGGTTTATCAGTGAAGGAGTACACTGAAGAATTTTACCGACTGAACATCAGGGATAGACATAAAGACAATGAAGATGAGAAGACAACCAAATACATCAATGGGGTAAGATATGAAATACAAGAGGAGATCAACATGATGTCTTCCAGTAAAGTCGAGGATGCTTATCAAGCAACCTTGAAATTTGAGGAAAAATTAGCCAGGAAGCAAAGCCAATGAAGCTGAGACAGAAATTCAAGTAGAGGCAAGGGAACCAACAGAGAGAAGTTCCAGAAGTTGAAGCCTAAAGATGAAAAACAACAAAGTCACCATGAGAAGGGTGGAAGTTCTAAAGAAGGACATCATGGAGGAAGAGGTTCTTTTTCTAGAGGTACATGAAGAGGAAGAGCCATAGGAGGCGTGGTTAAATGCTATACCCGTGGAAAATAAGGACACAAATCTTAGGAATGTCTCAACATAAAGAGAGAAGGAGGAGGAGAAGAACACATTTCCAAAGCATAGAAACATGTGGAAGAAAATACAGCATAAGGAGGAAGAAATCTCATAATGAGGAGAATTATTCTTAAACCAAAAAAAGAACCAGAGGAACCAGTTCAACGAAAAAGCCTATTCAGAACTGCTTGCAAGTCGAAAGACAAAGTTTGCAAGGTAATCATAGAAAGTGGGAGCACTGACAATATAGCATCCATGGATATGGTGGAAAAGATGGAATTGAAGACAATTGCACATCCAAATCCATACAAGGTATCGTGGTTGCATAAAGGACATCAAGTCATGGTAAGTCAACAATGCCAAGTTGAATTTAAAATAGGGGGTTACAAAGATGAAATGTTGTGTGATGTAATTCCTATGGATGCCTGTCATATTTTATTGGTGAGGCCATGGCAGTATGACATAAAAGTTATTCATGATGGAAGAAAGAATACCTATACCCTAGAAAGAAATGGCAGAACACATATGTTGTTACCCATAGAAGACAAAGAGAAAAAGAGAGAATCTAGTTCAAGCATACTTCTCATGAGTGGGAAGGAGATCTTAAAAGAATTCAAGAAGGAGAAAGAAATGCAGTTTGTTATAGTGAGGAATCCTAGAGTTATCCTTACAGATACTTCTGTGGAATATTTTCCTGTAGAAATCTAGGACCTATTGGAAAACTTTGTTGATATAATAGTGGATGAGTTACCACACTCATTGCCACCCATTAGGATCATAAGCCATCATAATGACCTTATTCCAAAAGCTATTTTACCAAACAAAGAAGCTTATAGGTTGACACCTAGAGAGAATGAGGAGGTCAAGAATCAAGTCTAGAAGTTGTTGGATAAAGGGTTAGTCAGGGAAATCCTAAGCCCATGTGCAGTACCAACTGTGCTAAGTCCAAAGAAAGATGGGGGATGGAGGATGTGTACGGATTCCTGAGCCATCAACAAGATAACCATTAGATACAGATTCCCTTTACCAAGGACGGATGATTTGATGGATTGTTTGAGTGGATAAAGATATTTTTCCAAGATAGACTTGAAGAGCAGATATCATCAAATACAGATGAGAGAGGGAGATGAATGGAAAAAAACATTCAAGACAAACGAAGGATTGTTTGAATGGATGGTCATGCTGCTTGGGTTGAAAAATGCACCAAGCACATTTATGATATTGATGAATGAAGTGTTGAAAGACTTCATAGGAAAATTTGTCATAGTATATATGGATGACATACTAATCTTCAACAAGATGAAGGAAGAACACTTAAGTCATTTGACCTTAGTGATGGAAAGGTTGCAACAAGAGAAATTGTTGATAAATATGAAGAAGAATTATTTTATGAAGAAGGAGCTCATATATTTGGGGTTCGTAATATCTTCAAACGAATTGAAGATGGACCCAGAAAAAGTGAGAGTGATCAGAGAATGGCCATCGCCGAGCAGTATATTTGACATAAGAAGTTTTCATGGGTTAGCGAGTTTTTATAGGAAATTTATTAGAAATTTCAGTGACATATGTGCACCCATGCTGGACACTATGAAGAAGAAACACAAGTCCTTCAGTTGGATAGAGGAAGCTGAAAAAAGTTTCAAAGTGTTGAAAGAGAAGATCATAGAGCAGCTAATTCTGGTCTTACTAGATTTTGGAAAATCATTTCAGGTGAGATGTGATGCAAGTGGATTAGCTATTGGAGAAGTCTTGAGTCAAGACAATAGGCCAGTTGCTTATTTCAGTGAGAAACTAAATGAAACCAAGAAAAAGTATTCCACGTATGACAAGGAATTTTATGCAGTGATTCAAGATTTGAAAAAATGGAGGAATTGTCTAATTCCTAAAGAATTTGTCTTGTACAGTGATAATCATGCTTTGCAATTTATTACTAGGCAAGAAAAGTTGAATCAGAAACATGCAAAATGGGTGGAATTTATGTAGAATTTTACTTTTGTTATTAAACACATTGCTGGAACTGCTAGCAAAGTCACAGATGCTTTGAGCAGGAGGAGTTTGATTGTACATGAATTCCAGGTGGAGACCTTGGGGTTCGAACACCTCAAGGAGATGTATAAAGAAGATGCAGATTTTAAAGATGCTTATGAGGCATTCAAGAATCCTTTGTTGGGAGACAAAATCCCATGGAATGAATATTTGATCCAAGATGGATTACTGTTCGAGGGAAACCAATTATGCATTCCAAAGTGCTCGATGAGAGACAACTCGATGAAAGATAAACACAACGAAGGTTTAGCTAGACATTTTGGTCAAGATAAGACATTTGCATAGATGGACAATTCGTATTATTGGCTGAGCATGAGAGCGGAAGTGAAACATTTTTTGAACAAATGTAGAATTTGTATGTATGAAAAAGGAAGACAATATAACATTGGTTTGTATCAACCATTACCAATTCCAGAAAGGCCGTGGGATGCAATCAATATGGATTTTGTTTTGGGATTGCCTATAACTCAAAAAGGGAGCGATTCCATATTTTTTGTGGTGGAAAAATTCTTAAAAATGGCACATTTCATACCATGCCAGAAGACAAGCGATGCCACACACATCACCGATTTATTTTTCATAGAAGTAGTGAGACTACATGGATTGCTGAGGAGCATAGTTTCAGACAGAGACACCAAATTTGTAGGACACTTTTGGAGGACTCTATGGAAGAGGTTGGGGAAGAACTTATCCTTTAGTTCAACATATCATCTTCAGACAAATGGATAGACTGAAGTAGTAAACATAAGCCTCAAAAACTTATTAAGAAGTTTAGTCACTGAGCAAGGTTGAAAATGGGATCAGATTCTGGCACAGGTTGAATTTGCATTCAACAATTCAGTGAACAGGAGCACAGGAAAAAGTCCATTTGAAATTGTGTATGGTGTAAAACCAAGAGGGATTACAGAGTTGATATATTTGAGTCAAGATGAGATCAAAAGTGCTAGAGTAGAGGATTTTGCAACAGAAATGAAGAAACTCCATGACAGAGTCAGAGAGAAGCTACATGACAACAGTCAGAAATACAAGAGCAGAGTTGATCAAAAGAGAAGAGAAGTTCAATTCGAAGTTGGAGATGAAGTTTTAGCTCATTTGAGAAAAGAGAGGTCTCCAAGGGGAACGTATAACAAATTGAAGATTAAGAACATAGGACCATGCATGATTCTCAGAAAATTTGCACCCAATGCTTGAGATTGAGTTTCTAGACAATGTTGGGATATCACCGATATTCAATTTTGTAGATCTATATCTTTACAAGAGAGATGAAGAAGGAGAATCGGATGATCAGAAAGAAATTCAGTGGGAAGGGAAATTTCCCACAACAAAAAAACCTCAGATGGAGAAAATTATTGAACATAGGGATGGAAAGAAAACCAAGAGAAAGACATATCCTGAATATTTGGTGAAGTGAAAATATCATCCAATGGAAGATGCAAGTTGGATCACACAAATTGATATTTTGAAGCATGGAAAGACAATGCAGGAGCTCATGGAAAGGAGTCCATGAATTTTTTTAACTAGAGGAGTATGATGCAGGAGCATCACCTTCAAAGTCAACAACACATGCGTGGAGGTAGATGAATGACATCTTAGCAATGACAGAGTTTCAAATCAAGCATTTAATTGGTTGTTGAGATATATTTGTAACAAAATTTTAAAAATGTAACTTGTTTGTAAAGTCTGGAAGGACCGTAAGAAACTGGATATATGGAGTGTTGACTCTATCTGGCAATAACTAGTAGTTATTGTAATAGGACAGAGCAGGTAATAGATTTGAATTTGAAATGATAGATTTCAGAACAGGACGAGAGAGCTCATGGAGCGGTCCTTAGATAGTTTTTCATTGTTGCATTGTAACAGATCAGAATGGATAGGCAAGATAGAGAGATCAATAGAAAATAGTAGAGTAGCAGAAACACTATGTATTTTTTTTTCATGAATGAATGGAATAGACATAAATTGTCCCAAATCCTTGGACTGTGTTCATCTTATGTGTGATTGAATGAATGTTGATTTATGTGTGTATGATTTAGTTAGTTCGTTCATGTATGATTGTTTAAGAGATTAACTGTATGAGTTCGTGATGAAGATGATTGAGTTTCAATCATTTCTCTTCTGATACTTGTATGCAAGGTGTGAATCTCAAACGCAAGCAATGCATCGACTGAGTCTCAGATTGACTCATAGAAGTTCAGAAAGAGAAATAGAGAAACTCATACCAGGTTGAAGGTGTGCACAATGTCAAGAAGCCAACAAGCTTCGAAGGACCAACGCAGAAGAACGCCAGGTGGGCGAGAAGCATTTTATTTTCAAGAAAATCCTTCAAAATGAGTTATTCGAAATCCCGAGGACACAAGGTGTGCATGGGAGATCAAAATCCTTTTAAGAATATAATCTCAGAAGAGATAACACTTTTCATGAGTGTTGAAAAAATCCTAAAGGCGGATTTGTCAGGAGAACAAAGGTTGGGAACCTTTAAAAACAGATAAATCTTCCAGGAAGAGAGATATCAAAAGCTCAGGAGGAGGAGAAATAGTAACTGACTGATCGGTTGTGGAGAAGAACCTAGATTGTTATATCTATGTTTAGGTAGAGGAGGAATGAGCGCAGGGGAATCATATCTCAACCATTGTATCTGAGCGCATGGATCGACAACTGTTGGATCCAAAGGAACGTGCATGAGTTTTAACTTTTTGGAGTTGCATAGGAGAGAGGGTTTTGCAAAGTTGAAAAATCCCGACATCATCATAACCATCCATAGGAAGGGATGCGTGGTGAACGATCAACATTTCACTGACCCGTGACTCAAAGAAGTCAAAGGGAAAATTTGTGAAACTCCTAAAATGTGAAATCATGAAAATATCCCAGTCACTGATTGAGGAGAGATCTGGACCGTTGATTGTCCAGGGAGAGTTTAAGCATTTTAGGGATAAGGAGAATGGAGGTGAAGAGTATTTAGACTTCGCAATACACAAAATCCCGACAATATTTGGACCATTATATCCAGAGGATCACGAGCAGTCAGATTTGGAGCGTCCTGAAATATCCAAATTTTGAAAGTCGGGGATGTGAAGGAAATTGTGACTTGGAAGTCACAAGTCACGAAATCCCAATTCACGAAAGGAGATTCTGGACCGTCATATCTAGAAGGGACACGTGGCGAAGACCTGAGAATTTTGGGTAAAGACCTGAAGAAATCCTAGGTCGTCTGATCTAAGAGGAAACGTGACAGGATTCTGCATATTTGAGGAGAAGGAAAAGGGTTTGAGATTTGAGATCTCAGAAGTCCAAAGCCTAGAGGAAATATCGACCATTTATTGAGAAGGGGCCATTGGACCATTGATCTAGTTTGAAATATCAAACACCCAGGTGAAGGAAGGACCATTGATTATGAGACAGGTGTCAGTAGATCACTAGTTTTGGAAGGTTGGAGCAAGAAAGGAAGTTGAGTTTGAGATTTCAAACTCCCAGAATCTAGAATTGCGAAGAGAACCTTGACTGTTGATTCAGGAAGAGATGATATGGTCCATAGATAAGGAGGGCACATATATGAACATCGATTTGGAAATTATCATCAATATCATGAGATCGACGATCCCATGTCATTGCAGGGACATAAGTTGTGAGGAGGTTAAGGAATAGGCGGGCCGCAATTTGAACCGTGGTTTCGTTTGGAGGACACATGTAGGTTGGAGAAGAATTTCGGGCCCAAGGGTGGATTAACTCCAGTCTTCTTGTGACCATGCCCACAATCACATGGTCATAGCCCCACACTCACATGGTCGTAGCCCCAGGTCATAGCCCCTCACATTGTCATATCCCCACACTCGGAGTTTTCGCACATAGCATAAGGGGGAAGGTCGTAGGTTGCTGTTCGACCTGTGCCAAGAAACTGAGGGGGCCTGTGTCTAGATACAAAAGGGGACCTTTAAGGTTCCAAAGAGTCTTTCGACTCGATAATTGAAAGATCTAAGATTGGGAAATTGCGCATCCCTATGGGGGAGTAGGGGGACTGAATCATCTTTTTTTGAGAACCCGATAACATTGTATGTTCTATTGACGAGTGACCTTCATCCTGGTTTCCAAGATATAATCCACTAGATCTTGCACAATGTAGATCATATTGAGTTTTTTAGGGGTCAATGTCTCTCCCACTTCCAAGGCGTCGAACAGAGGTGGGAAATATGGTCAAAGTATATCTACATTAAATACTGGGGTGTAAGCCAAGGAAAGGAGGAATAGTCAATTTGAAAGCATTTTCACCCACAACATTTATGATGGTGTAAGGGCCACATTAGATTTTTCTGATCTTATTGTGGGGGACTGTGAGGCATTATTTTTGCAAATGCAACCACACCTTGTCTCTAAACTAAAACTTGTGAGAAACATGATGTTGGTCACGTCGTTACTTATACATGGCATTGGTCTTCTCCAAGATATCATGAACTTGTTGTTGGAGGTGTTGGATTTGTTCAATAAATTTGGATACTTTTTTCCCCTTGGTATAAGAGTGAGAGGACTCTATTAGGGAAATTGGAATGAGTAGAGCTACATTAATGGTTTCCAATGGTTGGAACCCCAAGCACACCTGAAAATGACTATGACCAATGGAGTTTTGGAGTGGTATATTATAGCTATACTGAACATATGGAAGACTCTCATCCCATGTATGTGGATGATTGGAGTTGTACATGCACATGATATGAACAATCATGTTGTTGACTACTTCCATTTTCCCATATGTTTGTGGATGAAATGGAACCGATTTAGTCAAATTGGTGTTCATTAGAGACCATAGGCTGGGTCAGAAAGTATTGAGCACCCATTGTCCCTATCTAAAATAATGGTCTATCGTAACCTGAAATGAACCAAAATCTAATCAAAGAAGATCTTATCAGCGTGCTTGGCTGTGATACTATTTTTACATTGTGTCAAAGTGGCCATATTAGAAAGCCAATCGACAACCACAAAACAAAATCATTCCCAGGTTTGGTGGAGCCAGAACATGACATGTAATTCATGGAGATAGACTCCCAAGGATTGTATGGGGTAGGTAGAGGAGTTCACAACTCTTGCTTCTTGATGAAGTACTTACTGATGGCACAGATAGTGCATGACTTGATATATTGGATGAATTTTTGCTGGAGGTTTGTCCAATATAAATCATTCTAAACTACTATCTTCTCCACATCAAAGTTCCCCAAAACCATATTATAATTTTCTTCCCAAATTATATTTATATTCTCTCTTGAAGGGACACATAGATGTCCTAGATAACATAAGAGTGCATCCTGGCGGTGGAAGTATGGAACTTGTTTTCCAAGAGTTAGTGTTTGATAACTAGCAACAAAGTGAGAGTCACTATTGTATAATTATGGCTACCCAGACATATCATTCCAACAAGAGTTAAGAATTGTGGTGAGTACCACAACCAGGGGTCGATTGAGGCATTCTACAACATGGTTGGTGCTAACCTTCTTGTACTTAATGTGCAAGTGGAATTCATAAAGGTATGTGGACCATTTATGATGGTGGTAAATATGTATCTTTCCTTGTGCATACATGAATTGTAGAGGCTTGTGATTAGTGTGGATGATCATTTCATTTCCCATAGTATAACGCTTCCACCGTCAACATGTCTATACAATGGAGTACATATCCTTGTCATAGGTGGGATATCTATGAATACCACTAGGTAGTGTTTCACTATGATAGGATACCAGATGTCCTTTCTAAGTGAGGAAGACACCGATATCATAGTCATAGGAATCTATATCAATCTCAAATGTCTATTGCAAGTCTAGCGATGTGAGCACTGGTGAAGAAAAAAGGTCATGTTTCATATCCTAGAATGCTTTCTGTTGTGATTTAGAATAGTAAAACTTATATTTATCTCCCCCCTTGGTCACTTGACTTAAGGGCCAAGCAATATGACAAAACACCAAAAATAACCTATGGTAGAAGTAGAAAATGCAGATCTTTGTCAAAGTCATTGGGGTTGGCCAATCGCTGATGACTTCGATCTTTGCTGGGTCCACATGCACCCCATGTTCATCCATGATGTATCCTTACTATTGTATTCTCTGCATGAAGAATGTTCATTTCACTAGATTGGAATATAACATTTGTTTCCATAGGGTGCTCAAGACATGCTGAATGTGAGACAAGTGATTTTCCTAGGTCTTATTAAATACGAGGATGTCATCCAAATAGACGACCAACCAAGAGTTTGTGAATGGCCACAAGATATCATCCATCATCCTCATTAATGTCACTAGAGAATTAGTCAAGCCAAAAGGCATGACCAAACACTCAAAGTGTCCCTATTTATATTTGAAGGTTCTCTTCCATATATTAGTTTGTTCTATAGGAACCCAATGATAGCCTAAATTTAGATCAATATTACTAAATAACTTGGAAACCTTAAGTTGATCAAGAATATTTTCAATTCATGGTATCATGTATTTGTTCTTGATAGTGATTTTTTTCAAGGCTCTATAATCAATAAAGATCCACCATGTCCCATACTCCTTATGCACCAACACAATTGGGCTCCCACAAGGTGAGGATCTTGTTGAATGTGGCTCTTTTGGATGAGGTCATGGATTTGATGCTTTATTTCCTCATTCTATAAAAGGGAGCATATATATATTGGACCATTGGGTAAGGGGGCACCGAGTATTAAATCAATGGGTTGTTTGACCTAACACTGTAGAGGAAACCCTACAGGTGAAGTGAAGAGGTATCTATACAATCTTGTCCACATAATTTTTCTATGTAGAGAGACCTTGTGCTGAAGCTCTAGTGGTTGTAGTAACCTTTTGTTAACATTTATACTGAACCATGAAGAGGACAAACTTTTCATTGTGAAATATTACTTTTCAACACTATTTTTCTAAGATCATTGAAATTGTAGCAAGACATGTGACATTGATGGCTGACGTCGAGGTCTCATTCTTGGCTCAACCAACCTATGATTTATGATTTGGGGTGTGGCATCATTGAAAAATTCAATGTCTTTATGAACTTGATTGATATTAGGTTCTTTTGGATCTCTCTTTCAACAATGAAATTTAGTGGAGTCCCCTTCAACCACATTTGTGAATGGAAGGGGCATTCCCCTTCCTTAAGCTCCTATGACTCATCTAGTTGGAAATTTTTGGTTGCAATGGTAGCACTAGGTTTTACATTGATGACCCAATTTCCTTTATCCTATTCTGAATTAGAGTTTGATTCATGGTTTGGATCTTTTATTTAATCTCAACCAACAATGATTGTTTTAAGAAGAATTCATCCATATTATGCTAGGGGATATTATGGAAATCACACCACTCTTTGGTATATGTTTTCAAATTCATGTTACCCTTCATTACCTATGGATTAGATTGGTTGTCTTGAGGTTGGAATTCCCTTATCCATCCCTTGTTATGTGAGTTGGGGATACCTTTACCATGATTTTGTTGTTGTATATTTTCAAACCCAGACTCCCACTTATTCTGCTGCTTAAATTTCCACTTGATTGTTGTAAGACACCCAACCCCATAAACCTTACTTAGGATGGGGTGTTAAAATTTCACCTTTCCTTAATAATATCAAAACCTCTTCTCGAGGGAACCATCATCTTTTTCTCATCAATAGATTTCCAACGACAATAATTTTTCTTAGATCTTAGTCCTGGATCAAAAGTTATGGCCTTCCAAAGTTTCCCAATCCTTAATTGGCGAAAAGGATACCTCACTGACACATGGAATCCATGTGGCTCCCAACCATTCGTTACCTATCGCATGACACTAATGTGGCACCTACCACCTGGCTCATTGAGCCTCTAGATAAACAACCCCGATCACTTGGGCCAAAATTCATTGTCGTTGGGGTTATCCTCCCATGGATTTATCAACACCCCAACCAAAGTTCCGACGATGACCCTCCTTTCAAAACTGCCACATATCTGATGACTCTTAGATTCAATGATTAATGACTTAGATCTCATCGACACCTCCATCTTTCATGATGATTAATACCAATTCCTAAACCCCTCCTTACTTGGTTATGTGGGACCTATGACAAATCGATGACTGTCATCATGCCGAGCTCCTTTGTCAATCAATGATTGTCATTCCATCCTCAAGCCCCCTTTTCATCATCAACACTTACATTTGGCCCATCATGCAAATCACCGATCGTCTACACTCTGACAAATATGTCACTGGCATTGATGATGAAAATGTCACTAAGATCACCTGCAAAGGAATAAACAACATTCATTCCTTCTTTGGGTACCCCATCGTTATTGGAAAACTTTCTCTAGCCTCTGTTCGGACCTTCATCCACTCTCCAAATATGAATCTTTGATATTTATCAGTTTCTATATATGAAAACTAATATTATCGCATCGTCCAAGGGTTGAAACTCCATAGGGTTCACGCTTGGAACTTCTACAAATCGTGGGCTGACATGTGGCCATGTCACCACCTTCCACCTATTGTGACATGTGGTACTCCCACATCCTGCCACTTGGCATGACATGTGGCATTAGGACTCATGTTGATCGATGTTGTAAATCTCCAATTCACCCTAACCCCCACGTGGAACGAAACTCACATGACATGTGGATCCACCCACAGTTTGACACGTGGATTGACGTGGTTATACACATTAATATAGGGTACAAGGGATTACCTAACCAGATGCTACCACCTATCCTATTTTTCAACAAATTCCTTTTTTCGTCATTGACACTATGGGCCTTCACTCACTTACCAATTGTCTACTCCCAACAACTATGCAACCAATATCAAATGTCATTTCCTGGCCTGTAGATATGACGACTAGGATTTAAGGTGAAGGCCTAAGGGTTATTTAACCCAACTTGGCTCTCTCTCATCCCGTCAACCAACAAATTGTCGACATGCGTCATCCCATAGGACACACTAACTTCCATGTTGGAATATGATGTCATTGCTCCCTTTTTTCACTTAACTAATACCTAAGGTAATATATTGTTGATATCAAATCTCGCCTCTATACTGATTGACGACTCTCATTTCCCACTTATTCTTTATTGTCTTCGACACCTCTCTCATTTTCGTTAGAGATCTTGGAGCATCATCCGATTTTTCCATCCTCATATATTTTGAAGACGATGCATTTGGTATCAATGGTCTATAACTTTCCAAGGTCACTCCCGACATATCAACAGTCCATATCCTGTGGTTAGAATTTTTCAAGATCAACGAATCCCATGCCCTTAGGGATTTTTTCATCAATGTGGATCCTAGCAAATCCAATGACTAAGGAGATCCTTCTAACAGATCTAAGGCCTACATCCCCCATCTTCATCAACAACTCCTTGACTTCACAACTTGAAGTCTTCTTATGATCTCACCCTTTTCTTCATACGACTGATATCTAATCTCCATGCTGAATTCAATGGCCACAATTTATTTAGTCTTACAACATGGAATCAATCTAGGTTAACAATCCAATATTGGACTTAGTCATTTAAGGAAATATTATAAAGTTTGACTGTTCCTTGAGAGCATATAAGTCGCTCCAAGACCAACCATGGTATCCTTACTTCTTCAATGGTAAGGATCTTACATATCTTGTAACATTTCCCATGAGGAACATGATGTTCTCGCATAATACATGGTTCCTTTTCCCTTGTGGGGTATCTTGAACACTGAGGCATTCATGCCATCATCCATATGAATAATTTTCCTTTATCCAAGCGCACCCGTTCACGAGTGGTGAAATAGGGAAAACCATTCATACAATTCCATAATTACTCAAGTACATAGACTTGCAGTGAAAAAAATCGATCTATATTTCAAACAAGCATACCCACCCATGAATACACATACATGCATCCAACCATACATTTTGGTTCAATTATATAGGGTATAAAGATACTTATCTTTTACAATTAGTGACTGAACAACTAACTATGGGTGTATTCCTTTCCTCCCAAATGTAGGCTTTGCTTGCTCAGTAACTTCAACAACATGCCACCCCCATTCCAAGCCATGTTACCACCAGGGTATCTTTCTCACTGTTGACTCATCAAGTCAAGGAAATAGCTTAAGAGGTTACTCTCCTCCACTCTTTTGGAAGTAGCAGAAATCTCCCTTCTTTCCTACTGATCTTAGGATATCCATGGGGTTTTTTAGATGCCCTTCCTGCTAGTTTACCTCTTCATACAATATCCCCTTCCAACATCATCAATCTCGTGTCCCTCTTTTTTTATATTCTGGGATTTGGGTCTTTTATGCTCCAGCTTAGAACTCCCCCTCTAGTTCTTCCTCATCCAAAACCACTCTCTCCTTCTCTATTCTACACACATTCCTGCATTCTCCACCTCTGCGTGCCACTGATTTTGCACACAATTTCTTCTCAGAGTCCCATTCATGTGTCCCCTACATGTAATTACCTGGGGAGTTTCTTGACCTGTCCCCTTGTTTTCTTATGTTATAAGGAATTTGGGTCTACCAATAAAATGAGGTGATGGTACTCTGTGGTACCTTTGCCTGATAGATTTAGGTATCCGAACCATATCTCCCATACTTGTATCCATTGGGGTGTTTGGTTGTCCAAGTAAAAATCATCCCTCCTTAACTGATTTTCTTCAGTTGTAAACTAGACTATTTCCTCCACATCATTCATCAAGATGGCTTGGGGTATTTACACATAATCCCCTTTCCTACCCCCCTCACTAATCCGTCTTGTGGTATCATGGCTAGTACTTTCAAGGCTTCACCCCACAATTTTCTATTGGCATTTTCAATCAAACAATAATACATTTAAAATGATTATATGCCATTGCATGGAAATCATCAATCACGATTAATTACAAGATGGGGGAAATAGGGGTATTACAATCCCCTCCCCCTTAATGGAACATATTCCTTGGTGTTCTTTGCATCTCAACAACACCTTCCATGCCTTCATCTTTCAGTTGATTCAACAATGTTGTTCCTCTCCTAGGTCTGGTCCTTTCCCAAACTCTTAGCATTTAACACATGCCTACAACAATTTCAAACAACAAGCATGTTAATCCTAATTTTATGCAAATATTTCTTATTTTTGTTCATAATTCAATAGGAAAATTTATGTATTAGCACAATTCTTATTCGTGGATCCATATGACCGTCTCATTAAATTGGCTCACTATTTTCTGTAACATACCCATTGTTCTCATGATCCCAAATCAACAAATTACAAGAGTTATCAAAGTATCCTCTTCCTTTTGGTCACTTACCCTCCAAAATCAAGCTTAGGCATCCCCTTCTATGTTATATAGTCTCTTGGGTGATCCATCTTGCATGACAAGGATTTATCGCATAATAAGAGCTTCCAAAACTTCATCGAGTTTTACAGCCGAGGCGTCCCTCTATATTTCTTTGTCGAAGCATCTATCTGGCCTATTTGACCACAACATGACATTCTCTATGGTGATAATGGAATATCATAGGGTTATCATATCACAACAATATCCATTTTCATTCTTTCCCAGCTTGACAACCATCATTTGTCCCTCCAGGGAAAACCTTTCATATTGCATGTATCACATGCATACAATAATTTGTGAGATGTTATCATTATTTTAATCAAGTTTTCAAATAAGTTACCCACATATTTCAAATTTTACATTCTCATTTTCAGAACTATTCCATGTAGGAACCAGATTCCACAAGCCCACGACTTCTTTCCTTGGGAATTTTGACTCTTTTTACAACCAATAGGCATTGGTATTCATTATGGGATTACAACACTACCATATCCAAGACCATCTTTCCTGCAATTTCAATATTCACACAACCAAACAAATTGTTAGTTTCTTATGAACATTGCGTTTTCATTACACATTTACAATGGTTTACAACCAATTCTTAAAATTTTTCATACTAATAATTGGATCACATTTGTATATTCAACGATAGAAAGTAAAAGGAATTTTCATTCCTCACACATGCTTTGTTCCAACCTATAAATATTTTTGATATGTAATTAATCATCTCATGCAACTTACTAATGTGCCAATTATCTATGGCCACATTTATACACAATGCATCGTTGCATTGATTTCAAATTACCACACTCCATGTCAAACACTTTTCCATGGTGTGTTGGGAATCAACCAACCTCTCACCTCGTGGTTTATTTATTCACATTCATTATTATAGTAGGAGTATGTCTCCTGCCTCAAGCTGTTCATATCCTTAGATCATCACACATACATGAAACTAAAATTTTATAGAAATGCAGTCGTGCATTCCTTCCTTGTTGGTAATCACGGTGCCAATATTCATGGCCACCCAAAACCTCTCTTCATGATTGCTAGAATTTTGATAAAATATTGGAAGGTCCTTCTTCCATATTAGGTAGTCCAATACTTTCCCTCTCGGGAAAACATGCATTTCCTCAATGAGTTCAATCAACATGCTACTTATGAGAACTTTTGTTCCCAATCATTCCCGATTGGTCAATGCATTCATGACACAATTGTTCATGAATTTTATTTGCTAGGATTTCATTCATCCTTGTCTACCAGAGGTTCATACCTCCATCTTTTAGCCTATCTTATTTCCTGAATCATACCTTTCTCGGGTATCGATAACATACAACAACCAGTCAAAATCATATGCATATCATTAAAATAATAAAATATTTTAGAAAGGATTCTTACCAACCCCTTCATACCTTATTCCATATAGGAATGAACACTTTTATTCCTATTCTTTCTACTAACACCCTTTCTTAAGTTTCCTCATCAGTTGTGCTTCATGGGAACTCCCCAAAGTCCCTCAAATGATTCTATTTATTAACAACCTTCTTTCATTTTTCCTCTACCCGAGGATATCCATCATTAGCAATTGTCCTTCCCCAAAAAATCTAATTCTTTTCCTAGACATAACATACAACTTCACATTCAAAATTATATAAGCTTTTATGTGAAATAAAATGCATGTAACATAACATTCAAATCAACAGAACATTTTCAAGTATTTTCTAGCATATCTGTATGCACTCTATCACATTATCCTCAATGTGCTCACTAGCGAAATCACAAAATATTCCAGCTGTCTTGGTGTCCTACAACCATCAACATTCTCATGTTGGAATAATCCACACATGACTAGCACTTCAGTTTTCTCATTCTAGAGAAACAAAATAAGCAACAAGAAAGGAGTTAAGGGAATATTCCCTTTTTCCAACTCCTTCTACAGAGTCTAGATTTTTTTATCCAGCTGAATTATTTTCAAGGCCTCTCCGCCTTTTCATAACACGGATTAACCGATTTTATTCATTCAAACATGTTTATTAATTTATTTTTTCTTTTACCAGCTCTACTTTTTCCCCTCTTTTCCCATAGCTATTCCTTTTAAGGTTTATAAATCTGTTAAGAAAATCAGATTTTTCAGAGTGAGGAAAATGTTCCTCCTTTCCTCCTCCTTTGCTCAATCAATCTATCCCCTTTGGGACCTTCCCTCTCTAATCCTTGAGCAGTCTTGGTCATGTTCATCTTAAACTTTCCTAGGTACATCAACATACAACAACATCACAACTAGCCCATAAATTAATTATGAACCAATGCATTTTGCATATTCACCAATTAGAAATCATATTGGTCAACATTTCTTTGCAAATCTCCCACACATGCATTATATTTTTAATATTTAATCTAGGGTTATTATATGAATAGGCTTTGCATCCCATTGCCTAATTTTTAGCAGTCATTAATATTATGGCTTTGTCTCCTCGACAAAATCTTAAAACCATTTCTCCACATGGAACTTCTTCAACATGCAACTTTGCATATCCATCACTTTCTAAAATAATTTGAACCCTGGGTGAGTCTCAACTTCATTATTTTATAATTTTATCCAATATTCCATAAGAAATATAATCATCCATCCTTATTATGCATTCTGAATATATATTCAAATATGTATCTTTATGCCATAGACTTTCTTTCGAACCACTTTTCCATGCAGTTGACCACATGCATTAGCATACTATGTTTCTACCATAGACACACTTTACAATTTTCATATGCATATTTATGTAAACTATTTCACTCGTGATTTGTTCACAATCCTTTACATGAAATTCCCAAATACACAATCATGTTTCCTTCTATTCATAACAACAAAGAATCTTTTCTCCTTGTTCTTTTCAACATTTTACACCATCTTTTCGTGAGGGGTGAAGTACAGCTTCCTCAAGCTATTAATTTAACTAGATAGTTCAAACCCTTCTACATAGGGTCAACCATGCATTCATGGCCTTAATAAGATCTATAAAGTACACATCTTTCCTCACATTCTACTTGATCAGGAAGTCATACCATGATTTTAACATACATATACTCATACATCATACATGTGCATCACTTTCACATTTCTATATCACTCCTATTCATTTATTTGATTTAATATCAACCTTCTTTGACGAGGACTTACAATCATCCACATGAATAGTCTCATAGAAAAATTATATCTTCCTTCATACTAGGCAACCCTAAAATGTATTCAATCCATGCACTCAAGAAAATAAAGAAAATACATACATACATAGATATTCAACATGCAAGTTCACTTCTTGCACCTTTTTCCATGTCATTCGAGCAAATTGACATATAAAACTTCCATATCATTCCTCCCCGAGATATTACAACCATTCATACAAGTCCATGTGGATACTCATAATTATTCTTCCCTCTTTTCATAGAAACAACCAACAAGAAACCACTCATGCGCCTTATGTTGCAAAGGGATTTACAATTCGAAACTACAGACTAGGTAATTACAACATTACCCAAGGTAGCAAGATAACAATTCTAGTTTCTCTTCCTATATTAAACTATTCTTGGTCAATAGACCTCTACCAAGGGAAACCTTTCCTAGATTTCCTCTCATTGTCTCATGAGCATACTAAGCCATACCTATATGGATATCATCCACCGTTGGATGTCAATATGATCCATTAGTCTTCTGGAAATTCCTAAGAACTTCCTTACCAAACTCTATATCAACTTTTCATTGGTCATTCTACCTAATCCTCGTAAGGTTATATGCAATACCATTCATCAAAATTTTATTTAGGCTGCCAACATTCCTATTGGTATCAGGTCCTTTTTGACCAAAATGGTCCATCAACAGATCATACTCTACAACCCACCACAAGTTATAACATGTCTATTTTCATGTTACATGCATTCTTACTCATTACCATATGCCTTACAACATATCCACATATTACATTTTCATGCATAAACACGTACTCAAGTCAATAGAAATGTACACATTTTTTTACAACCATGAGCTCATAATCTGGTTCGTATTTCCATGTCATTTCACCTCTTTTATGAGGACTATCATAGTTCAAAGAGATCCTTTTTATTTTCTTAACTAGGTCATTTAAAAAATAAGTTTCATTCATTATAGGTCAAGTAACCGACCTTACAATTTTCCATCAGTCCTCCGATCATGAAGAATTTGACATACATGGTTTAGTATTTTATTTAAGCAGTAAGTAATATTGCCAAGGACTCTATCAATCCATACCAAATTCTTTTTACCACAAGGAATTTTCCATAAGGATTTTATCCCTTATAGAAAAAACCAAAAAAAATGTAATAAGATCTGTCTATCTAAGCAAATAGACAACATTACTCTTGAATAAAACAACTCAGCTCATCCATTCTTTGAAATCATGTAGCTCTATAATATAATTCTGCCACTTCTTCCATTCACATTCAGGTCTTTCTATAAACATATGTCAAGATATTCCCACTCTTGTGGGAGTATTTATCATTCTTACCAAGGAAACAACATAATTTTTATGTTGCATATCATCATGCAAATTTTCTGTTGCAAGAATTTTTGAAAGAAAATCTCAGTTTGCAGTCCTCCTTCTCAAGGAAATTTTTCATATATTAAAAAATATTTTAACACAGAGAAATTTTTTCTAACATGCTCATCTTGCTCTTGATATACCAGTATTGTGACTGATCTCTGGCCCATTCAAGCCTAGTGTTTGAACTCTCCTTTGATGCCACTTTATAATACACCCAACCCACTAAACCTTATTTATGCTTATGGGGTGTTAAAATTTCACCTTTCCTTAATCATCTCAAAACTTCTTCTTGAGGGCACCATCATATTTTTCTTGTTAAGAGATTTCCAACGACATTGATTATTCTCAAATCAGAGTCTTAGATCAAAATTTTTGGCTTCCAAAATTTTCTCAGCCATTTGTGCCATCCACAATGATCCCTCTCAGAAAGTTCACAAATCTAGTGTCTCTCAGGATCTGATGATTAATGAATTAGATCTTGTTGGAACCTCCATCGTGCACAATGATTAATGCCCATTCATTAAACACTCCTTACGTTTTTATGTGTGACCTACGACGGATCGACAAATGTTGTCATGCCACAATTCTTCTCCAATCAATGGATATTGTTCCATCCTTAAGCCCCCTTTTCATTGTCAGCACTTATCTCTAGAACATCACTCAAATCATCAATCATCTACATTCTGACGATGATGCAAATGAAATTGATGATCCAGATCTCACTGAGATCACCTCCAATGGAATCAATGACATTAGTTCCTTCTTGGTTTACCCGTGGTAGTCGACAACCTTTCTCTAGCCTCTCTCTATACCTTCATCCACCCTCCACCGAAAAACGGTTGAGATTTATCGGTTTCTAGTTCTAATGGCTAATATTATCACATTGTCCAAGGGTTGAAACTTGATAGGGTTCACACTTGACCCTTCTACAAATTGTGGGTTGACACATCGCCTTGTCATTGCTTGCTACCTATCATGACATGTGGTACTCCTACATCCTGCCACCTGGCATGACATGTGGCATTAGGACTCATGCTAACCGATGTTGAATATCTCCAATATACCCTAACCACGTGGAATGACACCCACATGACACGTGGATCCACCCACGTCTTAACGCGTTGATTTACATGGTTATACACGTCATTATAGGGTACTAGGGCTTACTTAACTAGGTGCTTCCACCTATCCTCTTTGTTGACGAATTCCTCTTTCAATGTCAACACTATGGGACTTCACTCACTTACCAATCATATACTTCCAACGATGATGTGACCAATATCAATGGTCCATATTTCCTGGCCTATAGATCTGACGGCCATGACTTAAAGAGAAAACCTAATGGATATTTTACCCAACTGGGCTCGTTGTCTTCCCATCAACCAATCAATTGTTGACATGTGTCAAACCAGAAGGCACACTAGCTACCATGTTGGAATTTGACATCATTGCCCCATTTTTTCCACTTAACTAATACCTAAGGTAATCTACGGTGAATATCGACTCTCACCTATATATTGATCGACGACTCTTGTTTCCCACTTATCCTTTATCATCGTCGACACCTATCTCATTGTCGTTGGTGCTCCTTGAGATTCATCCAATTTCTCCATCCTCCTATATTATGATGGAGATGAATTTGGTATCAACGGTCTATAGCTTTCCAAGGTCACTCCTAATAGATCAACGATCCAGATCCTCGGGTCCGACCTTCACAAAATCAATGACTCCCATTCCCCCATGGATTTCTTTGTCAATGTGGATCCTATTATATCCAATGGATGAGGAGAGCCCTCCAATGAATCTAATACCTACAACCCCCATTGTCATCGACATCTCCTTGAATTAACAACTTGAAGTCTTATGATGATATCACCCTTTTCTTCGTACGACTAAGATCTAATTTCCATGAAAAATTCATTGGCTTCTATTTCTTCAATATTAAAACATGGAATCTCTCTAGGTTAAAAGTTTGATCTTGGACTTAGTTTTTCAAGGAAATCTTCTAAGGTTCACCCATCCTTCAAGAGCATATAATCTACTCCAAGACCAACCATTGTATCCTTACTTCTTCAAGGGTAAGGATCTTGCATATCTTGCAAGATTTTCACTTAGGAACACGAGGCTTTCTTAGAATACAAGGTCCCTTTTCCCCTACGAGGTCTCCTGAACACTGAGGACTTCATTCCATCTTCCAGATGAAGAATTTTCTAGTATCCAAGAACATCCATTCTATAACATCAGTCTTAGTTACTATAAAAAAGTGGATACCGCTTCACAAATTAAGCATGTAGCAACATAATTTAAATTTACAAAGTTGGAAAAATGGATTCCTAAGAACATCAAACTCTTTTCAACGCAAGGAGATAAATAAAACGCTCATCAACTCTACTCAAGTTATGTAAGAAGCATATTAACCTTAGCAATTAATCTCAAGTATCTAATACATATGTAAAAATTTAATATAATCTTGCGCAAATAAATACTTATAACCACATATAATTTGAGCATTCATTTAATTCAAATACATATATGACGTAACATTGACATAATATAATTCGTCTAACTAAATGCCCAAAAGTGAAACCCCAAATGTGAAATCCGTGTATAGTTGAAATATGATGGAAATTTCACAAATTTATCATATTAATTTAAATACTTAAATTCAATTCAAAATATAGACATTTAATTAAATCCCATCCTTAGAAGATGTATTGATATAAATCACGGTTAAGCATTGTTCAACTTCATTCTAGGTATTAATATACCCATATCCTTGGTTAAGTTAATTATTACATGATTCCTAAATCCTAATAATTAAGAGTAATAATAATTGATCCAGGTGGATATCGATGGCCACCCACCTATTCCATCTAACACAAAGCAATCTTCTGGAAACTTACTATTTTTAGCAAGTTTTTGGTTCCTAAACTTCCGGGGCCATTTTGAGGGCCTAAGTGAATTTATATCGAGATCGATCACCCCAAATCTATTTGAACCCCCAAAATGAATCTCCTCGATGATACATTTCCAACGAGATATCGTGCACCCCAAACATAGATCGTATTCCAAAGTTACACCCCCGAGAAGTTGATACACCAAACTACCCAAAACGGGGTCCACAAAACTGTTGGCTTTTCATCTTCCAAGGTTAGGGTTTTGGATTTTCTTTATGTTAAAAAGGCCTTTAGAGCATCATTGTAATCATCTTCTTGCGAATGTGAGTATCTATCACATATTTTCTTAGAGATAAGCTGCCACCATTCTAGCGAGTCTTTAACTCTTTATTTCTACAGTTTTGTACATTTCACTCATTAATAGAAATTGTGTATTACTGTATCTTTGTGTTTATGGTTGCATTTATGATATATTTATGATACATTATTAGATATATGAGATATCTCTGTACATTTCTTTATTATATCTTCTCTCTCATTTTGTGCCAAAAATAATCCAGATCAGTGGTATCATAGCAGGATGCTCTTGATCGTTTTTTCCAGTGCATGTCCCCGATGAGGTCTGAGTATAGAAAGTTGGGTCTCAAGCTTGTCTCTTTTGAGGACAATGAATCTCATGCACCTAATAAACCCTCCATTGCGAAAGAAAAAAAACCGACATAGCATACAATTTTATTAATCGGTTGCTTGAGCAATCTCTCATGTGACAGAGGGACAAAATGATGGATAATTTTTCCCACATCATTCAACGCTTGCCGATAAAAAACAAAACGTATTCATCAGGAAACCACTTTGGAGGGACCTCACATTTCAAGGTACAAGTTAATTTTTATATTCCCATATTTTAAGGACAGATAGATGCAAATGCCCTAGAAAAATAGTTAAATATGCTAGAAGGTTATTTCTTTGTTCACAATTTTTTCGACAGGGAAAATATCACCTTCACATTCCTTAAGGCTCTCTCCCATGTCAAACATTGGTGGGAAACTTATTGGGAGAAAATTTACATAGAGGAGTCTGGAATATATGGGGCCAATCCCACTTGGGATTGTTTTGTGGATGGGGTCAAGGAACAATATTACCCTATTGGTAACTATGATGACTAGTACATGAGATGGACCATGTTGCGTGAAGAGAGGGGCCAAGCAGTGTTGGAGTTCACCAATACCTTTCATACCTTGTGTACCAAGCTCGGTATCAAATATTCTAAGAGACATTTGGTTATGAAATACCATGGGGCTCTACACAAATACATCCAAACTGAAATGGAGTTTTTGGACATCTCATCACTGGGAGTTGCCTATCAATATGTTGTCAAAATATAGAATAAATTTGGGTACTGGAACAAACGAGAGTTCAGGTTTGCAAATCCACAAGAACCAAAGTATGATAAAGATGTCCCTAACAAACAACCTCCCGAAAACCAATCCAAGCCATAAAAAAAGAAGAGTCACAGGAAGACGAAGAAAAACACTTGAAAGTGGTGTGATTTTCACAAGATCCCTTGGCACAACACTGATGAATGTCGCTCAAAAAAATCATTAGTGGTCGATATCAAAGACAAGGAGCCAAACCCTGATTCAAAATATGATTCGAAAAATACTGGCAGAAGACATATCATCGACACATACCCCACTGCTACTGTCGTGATCGCAAAAATTAAACCAGAAGAACCAACAGATTTTGAGGAGGGGGAGTGCCTTTTTCATTCACAGATGTGGGTGAAGGGGACCTCACTACGTTTTATTGTTGATAGTGGAATCTAGAAGAACCTCATCTCAACAGAGGTCGTCAAACAATTGAGATTTTCGACAACACCACACCCACAACCATACAACATCGAGTGGCTTCTCCAAGGATGTGATCTTCGTGTCATCCAACAATGTTGATTTTCATACATCATCCAACCCTTCAAGGATGACGTATTATGTGATGTTTCCCCATTGTATGCCTGTGATGTTCTCTTGGGCCAACCATATATGTGGAAGCGCCATGCTATCTATGAGTCTCGACCTCGTAGTGTCATTGTTACCTTGGGGGTCATCTCTATAGGATACCAAAGGTAGTTCCAACTATTGTCCCACCTAAATAGTGTTGCAAGGTAGTATCTCATACTATAAAATTAAGCTTCTTCACAATATTTTCAAATTGTGAACAAAAGGACACTGCAACCACTACAACCTCGATCTAAGCACCTTCTATCCAATAGAAGCAGGTTGACAAGATTGAAACAAATAAAAAATATTCATTCTAAACTGTCATCTCATGTAGCACAATAATTTGAACATATTCAACCACACTAGCAACAAGTTCGTGACAACCTTCCACAAACCAAGCAACACAATGTCTCTAGCAAGGAAAACAACTCACCAAGATTCAGATTCAGGGATCACTTTCCCCTCTCCTTCGGGAACTCAACACAATGGATACCATTTCTTCCTAAGGAGGGAGGATTGATCCCGGTGGATATCATTGGCCACCCACCTATTCCAACTGGCACAAAACAGTCTTCTGACAACTTACTATTTTTAGCAGGTTTTCGGTTCCTAAACTTTTGGGGCCATTTTGAGGGCCTAAATGAATTTTTTTCCGGGATCGAGCACCTCAAAACTAGTTGAGCCCCCAAAATGAATCTCCTCGATGATACCTTTCCAACAAGTTATCATGCACCCCAAACATAGATCGTATGCCAAAGTTACGCCCCCAGGAAGTTGATACACCAAACTACCCAAAACGGGGTCCACAAAACTATTGGATTTTCATCTATCAGGTGTAAATGTGTTGAACCTGCAAATAATAGATCTAGCTAAACAATAATACACATATTTGTAGAGATAATTTGAGAAAGAAGAAGAAAGAGAGAAAGAATGAAATAATTCTCATTAACTGTTGTGAATAATGAATAATTTACACATGATATACTTTGTATAACTCAATAAGTGTGCACTGGAGGAGAACCAATGCACCATATTGGTGGTCCAGAGATATGGTCTAGAGTGATCTGGACACACACCAATAGTTACGGGAGTGAACTGCCACTTAGTCTATTCTCTCAAGCAGTTATAAGAGTGAACTACCACCTAGTTGAGTTAACTAGTCAACTAGTCTTCAGTTAACTGACTGAACAGAGAGTAGTGAGGAGTTAGTTCAAGGAATCAAGGGTAATGTATCAGTTTTCTGATGATACCAAGGCAATGTTGAATTATCATGGTGATGATCCCAATGTTGCATGGTGATAAAACCAATGCAACATCTAAACTCAACTCAACTAGTCAAACTGAAGTGTCAACTGAAAGAGAATATTCTCCAAGTGGAATATTTTCCCCTAAAATATAGGAGACTGGGTAATGAATAATAAACAATGAAAAACCTTAGGAAAAAGAAATCCTAGGTGTGTGTGAAGTAACTCCAACATCGGGGTAGGGTTTTGGATTTTATTTATGTTAAAAATGTCTTTAGAGCCTCATTGTAATCATCTTCTTGCGAATGCGAGTAGCCATCACATCTCTTCTCAGAGATAAGCTGTCACCATTCTAGTGAGTCTTTCACTTTGTATTTCTACATTTTTGTACATTTTTCTCATTAATAAAAATTGTGTATTACTCTATCTCTGTATTTATAGTTGCATATTTGATATATTTCTGATATATTATTGGATATTTGAGATATATCTACACATTTCTTTATTATATCTCTACTCTCATTTCGTGCCAAAAATAATCCAAATCAGTAATTACACCCCAAATTATTATATTAACATCTATAAATGATTCCAACAAGAATTATTAATCCAAGATGGCCTCTATTCGCTTATGTAAATAAAATCTTGGAATCATAATCACATACATAAAGGTATGTTTGTCAATCTATTAAACTTTACTCCTACACCTATATATATAAAAGTACCAACATATTTGTATAATAATTTATATCTCCTACATATTATCTTTTTTTATTTCAATTAACTTTGTTTCCCATATACCATAACAACCCTCAGTAAAAGTTCTATTACCTAAACCATAATCCCTTTATATTTTTACCTCCAAATTACAATTAAAGTTTCATGACAATGGTCCTATATATTAATGCAATAAATCAAATTGATAGCACACAATCTCTCTTGGACAAAGACCTCTTCAATGAAGTTCTAAACAATTTTCACTATTTAACCCTATATAGTAAAATTCAATTCAATCCTAAAACTTTTCCTACACAAAACTAAATGAATTCATATTGTATTATATCTAATACCATAATGATTAAATCCTTATTATGGGTCATTATGGTATTCACTTATTTTTCTCATTCTTTTTTGCAATTACATAATAATATGCAGATGAACGACTTCTTAATTAATTTCTATTGCACCGTACCAAGGTATATACATTTCCTTAATAAATTAACACACTTCATTAAAACACTTAATTCTGTTCCTCTAAGGTAGGCTAATTGAATCCTCATGGACTTAATCAAATAATTAAATTTCAAGGAGGTAACTAATACAATGTCACTCATTCACATTTTCAATGACAACTTCGAGAGAAGGCAGTTTACGACCATGATGCCAAATGGTTGTCTAATATCTAGGCCCAGATTTTAGTAAAAATATATAATTGTGATGGTTTAACCAGAAGAGCAAAATTAAGTACGATAGGTGTGAATTTTCGCAGAAGAATATTATGGATACAAATACGATATACTCTCGTTTTGGACATAATGCAGAGGCTAGTTAGGAAAAGCTTGGATCTTCAACAGTAACAAAGATGTTGAGTCTACTAGTCATAAACAATTCAAGAACTAATCAAATTTGGTGGTTACACATGCATAAATATAAATTGAGAATTGAAGAAAAGTAGCACACACTTCATCTAAACCTAACCCGGTAGGCTTTAAGGACCTCTGCTCATTTTCATATATTACAACCCATTGAAAATGAGTGAACAAATTAAAATATCGTTAACATTACATAATTATAAACATATCATCCATCGATCCAATGTATAGTCATTACAAAATTTAGTTGAATCAAACCAGTAACTACTCCTATATGTACTGTAACCAAATGCAGTTTGTTGATGTTGAAGTTTGATCAAGAACCTTCACAACACTTTTTTTCTTCACCGCACTTGCAAAATCCAAGACTTCACCGATACCTCCCAATCAATGCTAGGGGTACTCTTCTTTCCCCTTAGCCCTCCGAGCCACAAATGGGTCACACACAAGGAACCAGAAAACAAAATCTCCAGGCTTGCCTCGCAAAGAAGATCTTACACTCTTTCCACAAGCTTGGTATCCCAACTCTCACAAGCAAAACACAGTTAATCCAAATTTCGATAGCATAACAACACTATCAAGAAGTGAGTCCATTTCCCTTCTACAACATTTGTTTTATAGAAATTTCCTTACTGATACATGTCCTCACACACAAATAATTAACTTTTTAGATTAAATTAATTATGATTATTCACCCACACACTTGTCACACTCTTCCCAAGTTGCACAAGTAATTACCATTTTTATTTTATTTCAAAATTCAATTTCCCTCACATTCCCGAATATGTTCCTATTGTCACTCTTAGTTGTCCCTTTGTTCCCCAAATTCTCATTTAATGAGTGTATCCTAACTAGATCTTAGTTAGAGTTGGATTATGAGTCTTCTTTTAGTTAGACTTAGTGGTGGCTTGACTTAAGATACTATTCTATGTATATACATATTCTCTCAAGTTATTATTTATTTCTATTTTAAAAATCATTTTTATTAATTTCATGCACACATGTGCATTTTGTAAACCCTTTAATTTTATTCCCCATTTTTTTAGAGTTTGAATTTATCTCGAAACTTTTAAATTATGTCATAGTTCATTTAGTCATTTATTTAAATTTTAGACTTAGGCTTAGAATTTTGTTAGGATTTATAATTAATAATTTACTGTTTAATTTATTATTTTATTCTAACAAGGTCTAACCATTTCAATGTTTTCTAGGCCACCTAGATTTATTGACTCAAGTTTTTTAAGTACACGACATTCCCTTCAAGACACACCTCCGTGCCCCAAGGGTGCCACTTGACTTTGAATGGTTTTGGAAGTTTGTTTGACCCTTGGAGTCAACACTCCATTCGGTCGACCTTGTGAGAGACTAAGGTCTATGCAAGGAATAAGGAATCCACCATATTGCGTTCCCCTTAGCATTCTTCGTGAGCGACTGTCTCAGTTCTCCCTCACGACATCGTGATCTTCTCAGAATGTGGTAATCATTAACCATGCGTTTAGGTCACGACGAAAGTGCTAGTAGGTTGTGATAGGAACACTGTCACACCTCTTCCTCAATGTATGGTTCCTATGCATGATCCCTTTACTCCTTATATGAGTCAGATTAGCAAGAATCGTCAAGCTTGCAATCACTGACAAAAACAATATCAAAATCCATAAATATATAACTAAATCATATATCGCATGTACGTAAAATGAAATACTCAAACAAATACAATCCACTCCTTGACTCGATCTAGAGTCCAAGAAAGTCCATTGATGCCATCAACATCCATAGCCTTCCATATGTCCTATAAACTCAGGTGAACTCGTCAATAATATTTGTCAATACATGTACATCGGATATAACATTAAGTCACAATACATCATTATCATCATATAACTCATAATCAAAATGAAATCATAATGTACCATAACCGGATCACTTGCATGCAAGTTTCCTCAAAGAATAAGTCAATAAAAGTGTGCTAAGTAGAAAGTGATGTTACACATTCACGAGTGGAGACATAGGGACAACCATTCATACAATTCCATCATTACTCAAGTACACAGACTTATAGTGAAAAAACTAGTCTATCCATCAAACAAGCATACACACCCATGAATACACATACATGAGTCCAACCATAAATTTTGGTTCAATTATATAGGTTATAAATATACTTATCTTTTGCTATTAGTGACCAACCAAATAACTGTGGGTGTATGCCTTTACACCCAATTGTAGGCTTTGTTCACTCAGTAAATTTGATAGCAGGACACCCCCATTCCATGCCATGATACCACCAAGGGACCTTTCTCACTGTTGACTCATCAAGTCAAGGAAATATCTCAGGAGGTTACTCTCCTCCACTCCTTTGGAAGTAGCAGAAGTCTCCCTTCTTCCCTACTAAGATCAAGATATCCACGAGGTTTATCAAATTCCCTTCCCGCTAGTTTACCTATGCATATGAGAGCCCCTTCACAATTAAACTATCCCTTGACGTCCTCTCTTTCCAGTGTTAGTTTCCTTCCAGAAGAATCAATCTCGTGGCCCTCTTTTTCTCTAGTTTGGGCTTCTAGTCTTCTCTGCTCCAACTCAGAACTCCCCCTAGGTGGTTAGTTGATGCATTAACTTCATGGGGGAATACATTTTTGATACAATATTCCTTTAGGGTGTATTATAGCTCGTTGGGAATAAATAATAGAGAATCACAATTATTGGTAGGTCCTAGGCATCCCATGAAATCCCTAGGCCCTTAAATGGCCAAAAAACATTGTTCAGGGCCTTAAAATGACCCTAAAAGTTTAGGATCCAAAAATCATAAAAAAATGGCCAAGATAGAGAACCATGATGAGTTAGTCAAACAGGTGGTGTCCACTGATATCCAATTGCATCAATCCTCACCACTTATGAATAAATTATTCCCATTGCGTCAAGTTCCCTCAAGATATGTGGAAACTTTTGTCGAATATGAACCTTTGTGAGCCACTTGCCTTACTGAAGTAGTTGTCTTGCTTTAACAATCTGATATAGTTGTATGTTTTGTTGGTGGGTGTTGTTAATCATGGTGTCCATTAGTCAATTCACTTTATCTTGTGTAATACAATGGGGATTTATTTTTGTAGTGGTCAATTGCTTAGCCACCTTCGAGGTGTCCAACAAAAGAAAAACATATGGTCGAAGCAGATCCACATTAAATGCTAGGTGCAATCCAAGGAAAGGAAGAATACTTAATTCAAAAGAATTGTCACTGAAAACCTTTGTGATGGTGTAAGGCCAATATCAAAGTGGTTTGAACTTCCTATGGGGGCCTGTGAAGCTCTCTTTCTGCAAATGCAACCACACCTTGTCACCAACCTAAAACTTGTGTGAAATCCAATTTTTTTCATGTCATTGCTTATACTTGGCATTGGCCTTCTCTAAGATACCATGAACCTATTGTTGGAGGTTATTGATCCATTAAAAAAAAAATGACTAATCTCTCTACCTCGGTCTAAGCATGGGAGGACTTTGTCAGGGAAGATGGAATGGGTAGAACTACATCAATGGGGGCCAATGGTTGGAACCCTAAGCACACCTAAAAAGGGATATTTCTAATGGAGTTGTAGAGGGATCTGTTATAGCTATGATGAACATATGAGAGAATCTCATCCCATGTATGTGGATGCTTGGATTTTTACATGTGTAGGATATTCACAATCATTCTTTTGATCACTTCGATTTTTCCATGTATTTCGGGATGAAAGGTAGTCAATTTGGTCATCTTGGTGTCCATCAGATACCATAGGATGGAATATAAAGTAATAAGGAATATACTATCCCTATCTAAAATAATCATTCGTGGTAGCCTGAAATGAACTCAAACCTTCTCAAAGAAGATCCCAACAGTGGCTTCAGTTGTGATACTCCTTTTACATGGTGTTAAAATGGCCATCTTAGAGAATAAATAAAAAACAACAAAAACACAATCATGACCATGTTTGGCGGAGGGAATCCTTGACATGCAATCCATGGAGATAGACTCCCAAAGATTGTCTAGGGTAGGTAGAAGAGTGTATATCCCTTTATTCTTTATGAGCGACTTAAAAATGTCATAGGTAGTGCATGACTTGATATACTGGCTGACAACCCTATTAGAAATGATTATGAAGTATTGCTACCATCTTCTCCACACCGAAGTGCCCTTCCAGTTGACTGTAATGTTTTTCCAAAATTAGCTTTACATTATCACTTGAAGGAGCACATAGATGTCCTATATTTCACAAGAAGACATCTTGGGGGTGGAAGTATGTAACTTTTTTGTTGGCACTCAGTGTCTAATAAGTAGTAGCAAAGTCTGTAGAGTTACTATTGTATAATTGTGGCTACCTAGAGGTCTCATTCCCACAAGAATTAAGAACTGCAGTGAGTGCCACAATCATGGGTTAACTGAGGTTTTTCATTTTGTAAAGCCTATAAATAAGGCACATTTTAATTGTAATAAGTTGATCAATATTTAGAAGGTTGTTGGTCATGTAGATGAAACCAAAGTTCTTTTGTAAATAAATAGGGTATACTGGAAGTTGTGTCTTAGGTTTAGACTAAGGTTAGTCATGTAACCTTTTATTCAATGAATGAATAAGAAAACAAGAGAGAAATACACTCAAAGAATGTTAGTTTTTCTCATTAAGATTTTTTAGGATAAAATATATATGTATTGTGTGTGTGATTATCATTTATCTCTTGTCTAATTCTATTGTAACTCCGCTTCATTCAAAACATAAAAATAAACGATCACGACGAAATACTAGTAGTAATAGTATNTATATATATATATATATATATATATATATATATATATATATATATATATCGTGATACAATATCAATATCCTTTTAATGGTTCTAACATGTGGAAAAATAGTTAGCATCATATTATATGAAGGACAATATTATACAATATTATAATACCAATGTGAAAGCAATCTTTATTTCGATAGGAAAAAAGTTCACAATATGAATGGAATCAATTCAACATTAATACGATACATTTAATAAAATAATAAAATTGTATCCTTGTTGGATAACCTTCACTAAAATTTCTTGGGTTGTAACTAAGTCATCTCCAATGCTAGATTTATTGTTAAAATATTTCTACAAATTCTTCTCTATTTTGCCTTCTAATATAAATTGTAATCACCTTCATAATTTAGTTTTTTTTAATTACTTGAATATATATCAACCCAAAGTTTTTGTCTACGTATTATAGATATTTATGTGGAAATATCTTCAAGGAAACCATATAATTATCCTGATCAAAAGTTTAATAATCTCACTTAATTTAAGAATATAATTATTATATCTGTAAAGGAAGCAGATCACTTGTGAGTACCAACCCAAATATACCTAGTATCAAGCGTTAACTAAGTTTTATTTTACAGTTTCCTAAGTAAGTATAACATCTACTTAAAATGGAGATTCAATAAAGGTGAAAACATTTCGTAAGTAGGGTAACCTTAACAAGTCTCTAAGTTACTGTGCACATTTATGATCTTCATTGCTAGTTCTATGAATGTCCATTCTAAACTATTTTTTTTAAAAAGAACAAGGGACTGAGAATAGATTAATATTGAATACGAACAAGTTAAAGAGAGGCGAAACTTAAGAAATTACAACCACCTAATCGAACACATAATTCCATAATATAAAAATGTCATAGGCGTAACCATTATCGATTCAATATCTCTCTACATATATACATCGAACCCATAATTTAATATAGGAAAGGAATATGTGGTGTTATAATTTCATATGCACAGTTATTACTTAATCAAGATCTTAAACGATTCCAATATATTAACCAAATTCTGAAGATTATCTTGATATGATGGGATTTACAAGGTATTAAACATAGAGGGAGGTGCAATTTATCATTCACTAAAGAGTATAATAGTTTTTTTTTAAGCATTCAGTTACACTTAAATTCGACACCTAAGGATGATCACAATATTCAATTAAAATAATGAAATAACCCAACTATTTTTACCGTAACTGTAGAAAAAAGGGTTTTTGATGTTGATATTCTATCCAGAAATTTGCCCACGTCCTTCTTGACTCTGCCTGCTAAATTCAATACTTCATTGGTACCTCCCAACCAATGCTAGTGTAATGCCCCATATTTTGACCTTAGGTAGTTATAACATTGTTGTTTACTAATCTTATTAATTCAAAGTTTAGCATTTGTTTGGAGTCAGTTAGACTTTGTTAGACATTGAGATGTGTACCTCTAGACCTATTTGTATGTTACATGATATATGCTCATGACAAAGATAGTTATTTGATTATTTAAACATGAAAATTAAAATGGGCAGAGTTAGTCAGTGCATCAGGCAACAGTGAAGCAGTAGGCTGGACAACTGGGTCAACGGAGAAATTAACATCAGGAAGAGGTAATTTAATTTTATTCTGTTAAGTTATTTTCATGCTGTAGATAGATTTGAATTTCTACAGAATATTTATGCTTGTAGGATGTGAATGAATAATTTACGTATGAGAAGGGAAATATATGTTAATTGTATTAAATTTTAGATTTAATTTAGTATGGTCTCTACAGCTAGGGGTAACCTTATTCCCCCTTAGCCCCCCGAGCCGCAAATGGGCCAACACAAAAACCATAACACAATAGCTCACAAACTTTCCTTGCAAGGAAGAGCTTCCACTCTTTCTCAAGCTTGAAATTCCAACTCTCACAGGGAAAACACAGTCAAACAAATTTTGGCAGCATAACAATACTATGAAAAAGTACCCATTCCCTTTCTACCCCATTTCTTTTATAAGTAATTTTTCATTGACACTTGTCCACATGCACACATAATTCAAATTTTTAATTATTTTATTAGTTATTATTCACCCACACACTTGTCTTAGTCTCCCCTGGTTGCACAAGTAATTATCATTTTTAATTTATTTAAAAATCCATTTTCCCTCACATTCCCCAATGTGTTTCTATTTTTTCTCTTAGATGTTCCTTTGTTCTCCAAATTCTCATTTAATGAGTATCCCCCCATCTAGATCTTAGTTAGAGTTAGATTAAGAGTCTTCTTTTAGTTAGGACTTGTGGGAGATTAACTCAAGATGCTATTCTATGTGTACATTTATTCTCTCATGTTTTAATTTCTTTCTATTTAAAAAATCCCTTTATTATTTTCATGCACACATATGCATTTTACCCAACCCCTAATTTTTATCACTCATTTTCATGGAGTTTGACTTTATCTCAATTCTTTTAATTTATTTAATATTTTTATTTAGTTTATTATTTAGACTTAGACTTAGATTTAGTGTTAAACTTAGGTTTAGACTCTTGTTAGGATTCTTGTTTATATTTTGCTGATTAATTAATTCCATGTTCGAACAAGGTCTAAATATTTCATTAAGTTATCTAGGCCATCTAGATTTATTGAATCACAATTTAATTACGTGATGTGCCCTTCAAGACGCACCTCCGTGCTCCAAAGGTACCACTCACCTTTGACCGTTTGTTTCAGGATAAATTCGTGAGTGCGGACACAGACCAATCTCCCTAGATCCACCTGGATCTAGAACAAAGCAGGACATAATACTACTCTTTCCCTAGATCTAGATTATTGAATGAACTAAGAGAAATGGATAGTGTACATACC
>ML805360.1:27178-39765 GCA_009831015.1 Picea engelmannii | reverse complement strand
AAGACCACTGGTGCATTTGAAAACCCAAATGGCAACACAATGAACTCATAATATCCATACCTCATTATGAAGGTTGTCTTGTTGATTTATTCTTCTTTAATTATCACCTGATGATAACCTGACCTAAGGTCAATATTAGACAATATCTTTTCATCCTTTAGCTGATCAAAGAGGTCATCTATCCTTGGAAAATGATACTTGTTCTTCACAATCACCTTATTCATCTTCTTGAAGTCAATGCAAAGCCTCAAGGTTCCATCATTTTTCTTCACAAATAATACTAAGGCACCCCAAGGTGACACACTTGGGTATATATACCCCTTCTTTATAATCTCTTCAAGTTTCATTTACAACTATTTCAACTCTGGTGTACTCATCCTATAAGGAGTCTTGGATACTGGGGTTGCTCCAAGCATCACGTTGATGGAGAAATCAATATATCTCTTGGGTGGAAACCCTGATATTTATTTAAATACATCTTAAAACTCTTTTAATACTACATAGTATTCAATATTTGGTGCTTTATCCTTAGGTGTCTCTTCCATATGTGCTGCAAATAATTGGCATCCTTTCGTGAAGTTTTTCTTTAACTACAAAGTTGAAACTTCTCTGATAGTTACAACTCATGGAATACCCTATACTAATTTCAATTTTCCTTCTTCATCCGAGAAAGTAAAAGTCTTATTGTAGCAGTCTAGGACATCATGATGTATGTCCAACCAATCCATACCAATTAGGAAATCATATGAGCCGAAAGGTATGATATTCAAATCTTCCCTTGTGTTTAGTCCATTCATGTCCATTGGACATACCTTAACCACCTCGTTAATTATCCGTTTTTCTCCTGTAGCTAGCTACACCAACCAAGGTTTCCAAAGCCTTATTTTTAGCAATTGAAATCTTTCCACCATCTTAGGATCTAGATAACTATGAATAGCTCCCGAATCAATTAAAATAGGAATGGGTTGACTGTTTATCTTACCTTCCACTTTAATCATGTGTGACTAAAACTTAGCTTGCTTGTTATCCAGGGCTACATAGATCCTAGTTATACTTTTTCCCATGTCCTCCATTGTATCAAGTTGTTTTACATTGTGAGCAATCCTCACTTTTTCATCTCTGTAATGGAAATATATGTACATGTGGTCTCCCCCACAACCCTCGAATTGAATAGGTGGATTCCTTGGTATTTACCCCACTATTTATGTCATTCTAGGCTCTTTAGAAGCGGACTATCCATGAGTATTGTTTTTCAAAAATGGTGGCTTGGTCACCTTCTTTCTCTACTCCACCTTTCTTTTATTCTTGTCTTTCCAATCCTTTTGGAAAGTTGGTCTTCCTCTATGCTGATCATAAAGGAATTTATCTCTCCTTATGGTTTCCTCTAGTGTTTTGGGATCATCATACTATATCTTATCACTAATAGATGATGGTATCCCACTCAAGTACCTTTGAATCTTAACTAGTTCATCCTTGATGAAAAAAAGATATTTCAGCATCTCTAAAAATATCCATTCATACTCATGTATGGTCATACTCTCAAGATTGAGTTCAAAGAACTCCTACATTTTCTTATCATAATATCATTTGGTTAAGTATTTATTTGAAAATACCTTTTAAATTCTTGCCAAGTAACCTTCTTCTCATCAATATGTTTCACTTGCACAAACTAGTCCCACCACATTGATGATTTTCCTTTGAGATGGTAAATGGAAATTGCCCCTTCTCCCTATGAAGAGTAATTATGCAGCTGAAAATACTTTCTCATTTCTCCCTGTAGCTCATCCAACCCATAACTCCTCTTATTATTTTTGATAATATATGGACTTGAAACACTATGTGCCCTCCTATCTGAATGCCGTGGAGAGTGATGGTGATGCCTGTCAACACTTCTTGTTCTTCTCCTCTCATCATGAGACCTATGACTCCTTGATTTGCTTGACTCAGTCTCCTTATCCATATTATTCTCTATTTTTTCCAAGATCTGCATCAACTTGATGTTGAAGCCTTCTTGTTGCTCCTTGGATTTCATAAGCCTCTCATTATCATCTTTATAACTTTGGACATATTTTTCCAAACTTTTTATGGCCTCTAACAAGTTCATTCTTTCTTCATTGCCTTCTCCATGTCCATTTGAATTTGTACCTTCATTACCTATACTGACATACATCCCTATGATGCCATATTCATCGTTATAGGTTATTTTTGCATATTCCATGCTTCTAATCTTTGTGCTGAGCCTGTTATGATAAAATTGTTGCTAACTCTACAAAATGTGCAAGCACCAACATTTGTTATACTAAATAATTATGAAATCTATAAATACTAGGCACACTTTTGTTCCATGAGAGTGTCATAATAATTTATTATAATTCCTTGTGAATTTAATAGTCTGATTTAATTTTCTAGGTGAATATTTGGAATCCTCATTCCAAGAACTTTCAAATGACTACTTCCTTTCTCAATTTTGAGTTATGAGTAGAAAATTATGGTCATTTGACCATTACCCATTTATTCTTTATGTTTACCCTTCAACTAGGTGCAACCTTAAGCTGTTCCCATGCATATTTGCACTTGCTCCATATTTTTGAGAAGATCCAAATTGAGTTCCTTCATCATCATATTTTTGAAAATCTGTTCAAGTTTCACCTTCATCTGGGTTCCAAGCTGCTAGATACAACCTGCTGAAGTTTCAAGCCAATTAATATTTTTGGCCTTGAATGCAACACACACCTTCTATGCCATATTATACATTTTATGTGCCCAGATTTATATTTTGAATCCATGGTTGGATTCTATGGCTCAATATATTTCCATATACTTCTCCTATTCCTCAATCCGATTTTGGAGCAGGAAGTTATGGCCCTCAGAAGTTAACCGGGTCTTAAAATTTACCTTCCACTACTTAGCCTATAACTCCCTCATACTAACTTTGTTTGACAAATGGGTTAAACCATTAGAAATATCTCTCTGTGATTTACTATTTTAGCTACAAAGAATTATGTAGTGCCTATGGAACTTACACTCTTTAAAATTAGATGTCTTAAAAAAACTGTTTAGGGCCTAAAAAATGCCCTATAAAAATATGACCTGGAAAACACCGAATTTTTCCAATAATTTTTTGATAATTTTATTCTTCTTATGTTGAATGGGATGTTGACATGGAACCCGAGTCCACTTAGCACCCATGGAAGGATGCCATGTCATCTCCTGGCCACTATGGCCCTTCCCTATCGACCTGTTACCTCCTTCTCCTTATCTCTTTCCTTTCAATGACACACACCTATTAGTTTTTGGGCCCCACATGTCCTTGGATGTCATGTGGCACATTTGTATTTGGTCACTAGGATGGACAGGTCCCATCCTGCACCCACATACCTTGGTGCACAAAGTTTCATACCATTACAATCCAATGGTTGATGATTGGAGGCATCAACGATGATCAATGATCCACGTCGCATTGCGCCCCCCCACCCCAAAGAACATTAACACAGCGGGGAGGGGCAAAAAAAATCAACCACAGTTAAGACCGTAGTGACATGTCACACACCTATGCATTATGGCCCCCTCACCTTGGGTTGGCTTAACCCCACATGACTGTTATAGTCCAAAATTCCACTCCTATGCATTTCTGACATTGGCCTACTCATTTACACATTTGCTAACCATTTTTGCTGAGGTTCCTCTTAAAAAAACATATTTTTGTATTGTGTACGCAGCCTGATACATATGCAAAGCATGTACATACCTGACCTAAATGCCTAAAATCCCACATATACTCTAAAAAATTGCAAAAAATAAAAAATTCCATGCTTTCCGACGAAGTTTATGGGATATTTTGGGTTGCAAAACCATTTTACCTCCTGTACCCTTTTGACAACCGAATAAACATCATTTATCCATATAAAAAGGGCCCTAAGGGGGTCATTTGAACATATGAAAGAAGAGGTAAGTGAACTCTCCCAAAATTTCTCCCTTTCCCATTCCAAGCCTTTGCATCCTATTTTGAGTTTTCATCATCAACATTCCCAATCATTCATCCTTCCTATGAAATCCATCCATTTCCCTATATTGGCATGTTGGTTGTAAGGATATCACTTTGGGATTGGTGCGCTTGGAGTAAAATTAGAGGAACCCAAGCAAGGTTTGCAGAGCGGTGTTAGCAAGACTAAGGTTGTATCTTACCATCTTGTTTTCAATAAAAGAGAGTTTTCTTGTCCCAAATCTATGTGTCTTCATGTTTATATATCTAAATTGATTTCATGAATACTTAGACCATTAAATGATCTTGGTGATTATTCATATGTTGTTATATATTGTTCTCTGAAGTTGTTTTAGGCCAACATTGGAACGAGGCCTGCAATCCAGGATTTGACAACACGAGGAAAGGATCTACAATAGATGAAGGGACTTAAGATGCATATATTGGTTTACTCTCCCTTTCATTAATTGCCATTAGGTCTTGTTGGATTTGGGTGAAATATGAGTAATTGTGTATTTTAAGGTGCCATTTGCTCTGTCTAGTCACTAGACCCTGATTAGGGGGATTTTTCCCCATAACAGAATTGACGAATCCACTGGGGAATTCTCTCTAGGGTCTTGTTAGGAGATTCTTTATTTTTTGAATTCCTGTTGTTTTTCTGTGCTTTTTGAGTCTGTAAGAGTCTCTGGTCACCTTCCAGGTGTTTTCAAGTTTTCCTGATCTTGGTGGTCACTCTGAATTTTATCTCTTTTTGAGTTTGTTCAGTAGTATACATGCCCTGTTCTATACCCAGTCCGTGTACACACACTCTCTAAGTTAACACAACTCATGTACATCCGCAGTCTACTTGTGCACAACACATATATCTATTCTTTTGAAGAGTCTTTTAAAAAAAAAATTCATTTAGTCCAGGAAACTTTTGGTTTCTCGGGTCCTCCTAAGTACCAGAGACCTATGTTAACTGTTGTTGAACAATATTTAAGTCTCAGATTGTTTATGAAATTGTAAATAAATATTTTTGTATAGTTTTCTTTGTCTCTTTCTATATTTTGTCAAGGTTGAAGGTGTGATTTTAAGCTTTAGGTTCTCCTTTGGATTCTGGTGAATCCCTTCTTTCTAGCAGTGGTTTGGGATCTGAGTCAGTCTCTTGGATGTTCACTTTCTCTCTTGGCATGCTTTGAAAATAAAAAAATATAGTTGTTTTGTTGTTTTCATTTCATAAGCATATAAAAACTTAAAACATAGTAGTTAAGTGTAAACCTTTTTCTCATCCCTTTCCCTTGTATTCATTTTGCCAAAAAAAAAAAAAAGTTTCTTAACTGCACTTGCATGTTTGTTTGGTTTTATTAGCTTAGGTTGTGTTTATAAAAGAAAATAAATCTCAACCCAAAGTTCCTTCTTTCCTTCTTCCATGAAAGTTTAAGTAGTTGCATTGCATCTGGAACGAAAGGGCATTCTAGCATAGATTGCATATTAGGATCTTGGTTTTCACTTGAAAAAGTTTCATTTCGAAAGTTAAAAGAGCTAAATCTTCATTTGTAGGATGTAGTTTGATTTCATTTTCATTTAAAGAAAAATGGTCTAAAATCTCATTAAATCTTCTCTTTTCATCTCTAAAAGAACATCACGAGTTTCACTACCACACCATTGAGTAATCAAGCCGCTAAAATTAACTCTTAATGCTAAAATCAATTAGACTTTTTTCATTTATAGGGTACACCAATTAGACTAGGCATTAGGGCCTTGGATTAGGCGTGGAGATGAAACTCTCCAAGGCCACTAAATAAATGTAAGATTCTGAGATAGGGAGTGTTGAAGTCCACTGTCATAAAATTTATCCAGGACCCACCTCTAACACAGGGGTTAAACACGAGTTCACGTGAGGAAAGGCATAGGAGACAACCCCTCCAAACTTGGACCAAGCATAGTGGGGATTGTATTTGAGGGTCATTATTGCGATTCTGCTGACTACCTTAGAGTACAGAGCTTTGTGGACCTCGAATCCATTTGGGATCCTAAGTTGTCTTTCATACCATTTGATTTTGGTATCCTTGAAAGGCTTCAAACATAGTTATCCTGCTCATACAATTTTCCCGACTGTCGACTGTACCCACCTGGTGACTGACTACAAGCGAGAAACCTAGTTTCATTTTTATAGGTACTCACACAGGTGACTATAGGGGTATATCTTGGTACCTAGGACAGATGTTGGACCACACTTCACAGATTATACCCAGAGGGTGTTTTTGTGTTCGAGTTACACTTGCACTGGTAAGTTTCTCTAGTGTTGGTTGGCATACCTGTTCTTCTCGCCATTCTCATCTGCTTGATTTATCTTTAGGGACATTTTAGTGCGTGCTTTGTGCTTCTCCCTAGATTTATCTTAGAGTATTGGATTTTTTTTTCACAAAGCGGACGATCAACATCTCCGTCGTTTGCATAGGATTTAGTGCCTCCCACTGGTAAATTTGGATCCACCCCTGCCACCACTGAGGAGAAGGTTAGATCAAGAAGGTTATTTCAAAGCTACTAGGACACAATAAATTGTGCCTGATCCTGTTCCTAGAGAAGAGACTTTTTCAATGGAGTTAACTAGCATTTCAGACCTCAAAGTTGAAGGCTTCATTAGCCCTTGGAACCCTTCGATAACTGATCTCTCAATGCCAATTCTTTTTCAGATAGTCCCTCCTGAGGTGACTAGTCCTAATCTTCGTCTCGTTAGGAAACTAGCCACAGAATCAAATGATTCTACCTCTACTGGGAGTTCTCATACTCCTATCCTAGTTGTAGGCGGAGGGGGGTGCCATGCCCCCTCCCCCACCTTCACCTACAAGGACTACCTCTCGTCAGACACCTACCACTTATGGCAGTGGCACAATATCTACTACTAATTCAACCATTGTTCACACTTCGACCATACAAAATACGTTTGGCGATCCTTTCACATATGGGATGTCAGGTTTTGACACAAGTTTGACTTTAACCTACTTCACTTTACATACTACTAGTATAGGGGCAGGGATTTCTAATGCTCCCTTGCAAGGATCCCTCATGGGTACCTTTTCTCTGTACATTTTTTCCCCTTATAGTGGGGGTCATATTCCCCCTACGTCCCCCTCGCTTGGAGGTGATTTTCATCAACCATCCATGCCTAATTCTAGTTCTAGCTTGTTCAATGGATGGAGTTAAGGTTCTCAATCCTATATGACTATGGTTGGGTCCATGCCGATCTCTTTATTTGGTGCTTTTGGTAATAATTCCTTCTCTTCGTCCACACTTTTCATCAAGGGGAAACCCCTTTCCCAATCAACCTAACACTATGCAATTATTTATACCTTCACAAGGAATGATGGAAGGAACCACTTCCTTTCAAGGTTTTGGAATTCTCGGGAAAGGTTTTATACCTCTGCAAGGGATGTCGATCGGGGAAAACCCCTCCCACGTCCCATGGAACCCTTGGAAAGGTTCAGTTCCTATACCAGGGGGATCGGCTTGGGGAAACCTCAACCAAGGATTTTTGAATACCATGCAGGGGGAAATACCCGCTCAACGTATGTCATCAAATTATTCGAATTCATCGATGATGCAGACTAGTGCACAATCCCTTTACACAGGCCAAGGAAACCCTGGTTTTTACTAGAACCCTAGTCAATGGGAAAAATTTTCCTGGCAACCTAGTGCCAACCAAAATCTAGGTTTGTCTTTTCCTTTAACTCCGCCACAAACCAGGTTATCGTTTCTAAAAAATATTCATTTTCTAGAATTGTCAAGGTTGTTAAACAACCCTATTTGTCATGATCCATGTTGGCCTCCTATGCCAACCAAGTTTCCCTTAGATATTCCAAAATTTCAAGGCAAGCCTCGCGAATATCCATGCGATCATGTTACAACTTTTCACTTGTGGTGCTCTTCCAATTTGTTAAATGACGAATCTATTAAGTTGTGATTGTTTCAATGCACTCTCATAGGGAGTGTTGTAAAGTGGTATATTGAGCTTGATGGCTCGAAGTACTCTTAGTTTAACGATTTGGCCATGATTTTCTTGAGCCTTTTTCAGCTATCGATGAGATATGATGTTGGCACTAAGTTGCTGGCCAATTTCGAGTAGACTAAGGTCATCCATATCCAATGATCATATATGAGAATGGCATCACCAAAATATATTGATTAAAGTTAAGGTCCCCCTACATTTTTTCTTGAGTGGTTCCTGAAGTCTTTGGTGCCTTGCATTTCTAAAGACATCGCAACTTCCAGAGTGTTTTTTGAGGAAGAAGCTATAATGAGGGCTCAACAACTGGAATTGATTTATTTGCAACCTCATGCCGATGGTATTGTAGGCTCAACACAAAATAATCCCACATATCAGTTGTCCAACCAAATGTAATAATTGTCTCTACAACAAACTGTGGCCGACCAAACTCCTAGTATGAATGCCCCCTCCACCCTCATGTTGGAAGTACACATTGTGAAAACAATAAACCCCAAGGGTAACCAACAATATGAGGGGAAAAGAAAGGGAAAGGGAAAGAAGGGAAAGGGGGGTAATGATAAAAAGGCTGCTAAGAATGTTGGTGAAGGAAAAAACGAAAAGAAGAAGGTTAAGTTCTCGTGCAAGATTTGCACGTATGACCACTTGACTCATTAGTGGCCTTGGATGGAGGAAGCCCATAAGATTTTGGAACAACAAAAAACTGTTGTGTTAACTAACCCTTTCCTTCAAGGGAATAATTTTACGCAAGATTCCTCATCCACAAACATGCCTGGGGGAAATCAAGGTGCCTCCACACTTAATTCCAATGCCAGATCCGTAAATGTGTACATGATGAGATAAAATTCTCATCTTCATACCAGAGCCCATGATTACAGAACGCTTGAATCTGCAGATAAAGGAAAAGAAGCTCCTGACCCATCACCTCCTCTTCATATTGAGAAGACAATGGGAGAAACAACCACTCACATCCTAAAAGGTGCCTTTAAGAAAGATTCTCATAATCCAAATGCAAGGGTTGTTCATAACTACTCTGTCGTTGAGTATCTTGTGCAAACCTTTTGTGCAATGTCTGTTCTGGAGGTCCTCTAGAGTTTCCCCTCACAGAGAAAAGCGTTACTGTCTGCTTTAGGTGTTGCTGAGCTAGCTAACTTGGGATATATCAATTTTGACACTTCCAATGTTAAACCTCGTTTTCCTTACCACGCCACCTTCTAGATAGTAGTGTTCTACTCCACAAAATCATTGACCATGGTTTATTTCCTTTCAATCTCACTTAAACCATGAAAGTGGAATCTAGCCAAAGTTTATTTATCCTTTTTGGCCTTGCTTATATTACATATGAAAAGGAGTCCCCTTGGAGTCCCCTTTGAGCTATTTTTAGACTCCCTAAAATTGAAAATATTGTCTAGCGATCTTGTTGCCATTCACGCTCGTCAAAATGAAATTTGAAGGTACATCTGTCCAACAATAGTTTACCCCTTTTTTGGTCCAGATGGCTAATTGACAAAAAAGGTCCACCCCAGGAGCCATGATTCGCTAGGAGAGTATTCTCATGTATACGTTTACCCCTTTTTTGGGCCCGAGGGACTAAATTTACAAAAAGGGCCATTATCCTTGGTTTTGGTTTATCTTTTTTTTGGCCCTTGGAGATTATTTACAAAAAAGGAAACCCTTGGTGTCTTATTTAATCCCTTTTTAGACTCCCTAAATAGGAAAAGATAGCTGAGTGACCTTGTTTCTTTCACACCCATTAATAGTTCCAGAAATAACATCTATTTGGTCCAATTTTACCCCTTTTTACAACCAATAGATTAACTAGGAAAAAGGAATACCTCGGGGGATACATCCCGTTAGGCGAGTTTTTCCAGGTACTAGTTTACCCCTTTTTTGGGCCCCGGAAACTAAAATTACAAAAAAGGCACTATAGTTCTCCTTGGCATAAGTTTAAACCTTTTCCAGACCTTGAAGACTGAACTTACAAAAAAGGTGCACCCTTGGAGATTTTTCTTGCTGGGAGAGTATTCCCAAGTATTGTTTTATCCTTTTTCGGGCTTGGGGGTTTAAATATATGAAAAAGAACACTTTGGAATCTTATTTTAGTGTTTTTCAAATTCTCTAAATGTGAAAAACTACCGAGCTTACCTTCTCTGAGCTCGTAAAAAATTACATTGAAGGAGTCTCGTTGTGTCAATTTGTAATCTCATTGCATGTCTTGTTCTTGTGTCTTTGGCCTAGTGCTAGATCCATTTTTTTGTTGCTAAGCCTTTAGAGTATTCCTTAGATGCAATCCCGTAGAATTTTTCCCTTTGCGATCTGACACCTTGACCCATGGAGGAATTTTCCTGAGTGTCCTTATCCTGCACATGTCTCCTTGCACTAAGCATCAATATGTTCCATGCACTTGGAACTAGTTTTCTTTCCCGCGACACTCGTTCCTCCTTTGTAACATAGTTTTATTTTATTCTTTTTCAATCTCATTAAGTAAATGAAAAAGACAAAAAAAATAAAATATTTCAAAAAGAGGGGACGTGAAACATTCTCTTTTACTGGTAAAAATCTAGTTACCCTTAGACAAAGCACATCCTTCAATTTGTTCTGCAAGCATTGGGATTTAGTATGACCTTAGGAATTTTTTCTTGTTACATAGAGTTGTATCCTCCTCTATTTGGTTACTCTTCCAAGAATATGGAGAGTTTGTGGTGCCTTCTGTACCACATACTTATGTCAATAACATGTTGCCTAAGTCTCTTCATATTCCATGCTCTTGTCCAAGGAAAGTGTTACAACTTGAGTCGAGCATTCAACGATAAGTCTCTTGACCTTCATGAGTCATCCATTCCAAGAGTCCTGTCAAGTTAACATCTAGAATCAATGAAGTTTTGTGCCTGATGTTCACGATCCTCCAATATTTCCATGATGGCTTGTCGAAGACCTAAAGGTAGTGAGTCTTACACTCCTATTATACTCCTACCTGAGCTTTGAATATATTGAAGATATTGCTTGAGTAATGAAGATATCATCTCCAACTACATGCATTGATGCCTCCTGAAGATTCATATAAAATTGTATTTGTATATCTTTTGATGATTTTGAGATGTAGATTGTAATGAACCTCATTATCACACACCTTTTTTTATTTTTTTTTATATCTATCTTAGTCTATATAACTATTTGACAAAACAAAATGTATAAACTCTATTATAAGATCGGTTAAAAACTCTGTTCATAAAAACCTCAAAGGGACAAGATCTAAACTCTACCTACCATAAGAGGTCCCTTTCACCTCCATTCCATTTACCCTTTTGTGCAATGTATCATGTGTATAAGTTGGGTCTTATAACTACTACTACGATTCACCCCTTTAAAACATAAGACTTCCATCATTGCGCGCAGGTCTACCTGGTTAATTTTAACCCTAGGCGACTTTACTTTTGTTTTTTCCCACCATACGATTCATCGAAGTCGGGTTTTAATATCAGGTAACTAGCCTATCCACCATGTATCGGTTAATTAAAGGTCCTTAGTACCAGGGTTAAGCGTAAGACAATTACTACATCCAAATGCCAGCAGACATTCCACTACTAAGACCGGACTGCTGACTCACGATAATATCGAGGGAAAGAAAGGGGTTTTTACTTCAGTCGAGTCGTGAGGGTTTTCATCATGGCACTCCTTAAGTGAAAGGAATGGTCCACTGTCAAGGCAATTAAGGCTCCGTAATTTTTATTAAAGGTAGGCCTGCGAGTTCTATTGAAATTACTGGGCTCTATACCCAATATGTCATACCGGTTCTGACATTGTCACATGGACAACCGTCCTCCGTGCTCTCCACATTTACTCCGAGATGACATGACGTCGTTTATGGTTGAAGTGGGTTCATAGTTTTCATTATTGATTTATGTGAGGAGGCTCTGTGTAACAAATCTTTGAGGCACAATGTGTTTTCATGGTAGTTGCTCCCGGGTTGTAACAAACAGGGCAGTCCTCATCCCTAGTAAGTTTTCTCATTATGTGTGATACTTGTTAATGTTTATGCCATTATTATAGTTCTTTGCATTTCATAAGATAAGAGCATACTAAGAACAAGATCACTGAGAAATACACATCCACAAGAGACACAACATTTATCCTGGGAAACCCTCTAGGGGAAGAAAACCCAGCAAAAACTTCCTTATCATAAATAGCTTATACAATGTTCAAGAGATAACTCAACCAATACAGAAAAATTCCTCCTCAAGAGATGCACCACCCTTCTTCTCCTCCAACTTGAAATTGCAGCTTGCCTCATAAGAGAATGAGAAAGTGAAGTGTGTGTGTAAGAAGTGAGGCGCTAGACTCTTATTTATATCAATCTGGCATGTGTGAAGAGTCACCATCTGGCAGGGCCGACCTCTCACTCTGGGTGGGTAAACCCACCTTTACTTAATTATGGCCCTTTCATTATAACTGCTGGGGCCGACTTCTTATTCTACACTTTGTAATTGTCCGATGACCAATCCGCAAAAGGGGATTTGGTCCTTATACAATTACCGACATGATTAATCCTCAATGGGGATTTAATCCAATAATAATAATGACATGATTAATCCACAATGGGGATTTAATCCAATAACA